>LNBV01014978.1:7547-19067 GCA_001513535.1 Oscheius sp. TEL-2014 | reverse complement strand
AAAAAAATAATATGCTAAATAATTTTGTATACAAGAGCTGAGAAAATTGTGGTGAAATAAAATTATGAGTGGATGATCTCGAGTGCGGAGAGGACGCGAAGGACGCCAAGAAAAGCGCAGCAAATGCGGACGTGTATGTGTACCGGCGTCAATCTGACAAAATTCGCTGCAACGCAGCATGAGCTACGGTACAAATGCTATCTCGTCATAGAGAGTTGAGACATTTGCAGTTTGAATACGGTCGGGTCCCGCCGCGACACGCCTGACCCCGAGGACAATGGACGCCGCTCGCCGCTGCCAAAATTGCGATTAGAGCACACTTGCATTATTTCAAAGCCACGTCAATTTGAAAAAGCCACATCAACACAAATGGCATTCTTTGTTTTAATTGACGATTTTTTCATTAATATAATAATTACGATTAGGTTCAGGTAACAAATGTGGCGCCTGCTACTCCTGGTAGCCCTGGCCTCAGCCAACGAGGTGTCGCCAACAGCTGCCGACGCCTTGGCCCAAGCCATCGAGGGAAAAAGTGTCCATGAGTTCCGTGGGTTCTACAAGAGAGAGCACTCTTTAATAAGACCATACACCGGTAATTATAACATTTTGAAACACTTATTCTCTCAATGTCTTAAGGTGGAAGTGCCGGAATTCCTTACTGGGATGTTCAGGGAAACACTATGGTCACAAGCCAGCAGATCAGACTCACTGGTGATGTTCAAAGTGTAGCTGGAGCTATTTGGAACATGCAGGTACAACGCAAACTTATCTATCATCACCTTTATTTATAGCCTGTTTGGTCCAAGGATTGGGAACTTGTCGTTTCATTCAAAGTATCTGGTTCCACAGGTTTGTAATTAATTTGAACATTTGAAATAATTTCTTTAGGAGACTTGTTTGGAGATGGTATGGCTCTTTGGTACGTCTCTTCGCCAAACGAGATGGGACCCGTCTTCGGAGGAAAGGACTACTTCCGCGGAATGGGAATTTTCCTCGATACCTACAGTAACCACAATGGACCTCACGGTGTAAGTGCTAACAAATTTAAATTATATCTTTTGTTATTTTAATATTTTATAACATTATTAGGAATTACTGTTTAGCACGGACATCCTTTCATCTCTGCCATGGTTTCTGATGGTTCTATGCATTACGACCACGATAAGGACGGTACCCACACTCAGCTGGGTGGAGAACACACAGGTTTGTATAATTTTTTGCTTTATTTCGTGTAAACATTAGTTTATGATTTCGAAAAACATTTGTCATTATTTCAGGATGTGAGGCTAAGTTCCGCAACAAGGATCACGACACCCAGTTGTTGGTTCGCTACGTTGGAGATACTCTTTCCGTAAGTTTTACTACCTTTTTTAAATGTATAGTTTGAATCTTCAACACTTTTTTAAAACTTCAAACCTTAGAATTTCTTCCATTTTAACTTTGTTTTCAGCTGTTCACTGATATCCAAGGAAAGGGTGAATGGAAGCTTTGCATGAGCGTTGATAATGTTCAACTCCCCACTGGATACTACTTCGGAATGTCTGCTGCTACTGGAGATCTTTCTGGTAAACATGGCATTATGCAAATTTTACTGTTTCAATTGCAGATGCTCACGATGTCGTGGCCGTGAAAATGTTTGAACAGGAGTTTGCTCGCGTTGAGAAACCAGGAGAGGTAAATTATTTATTTTTTACTTGAACATTTATATTTTTTTCATAATCTATCGAAATTTACATTTGTTGGCTGTATTACAGTGATAGGGTTCCATCAAATTCAGGGGTATCTCAAAGAGTTATTATTCTTTTAAAGCGTTCCAAGTCTTTCCAAACCGCCTAGTCAAACTCAATGAAACGTTGCTCAGTTATCGAATTCCAAAGCTGGAGCGGAAATAGAGAATTTTGTCTTTCTGCAGATTAATAGACATCTTTGCGATGTCAGTGACTGCAACCATACCCCAGAAATTTCGGAACCTTAAAATTCCTTAGGACTCCTAAAAACCTTTGCGGAAGTCTTGTAGCTTTAAGGAACCTCTTCCAAAGAGCCCTAAAACTATAAAACAGCCAAGTGAATTTTCAAACCTTTAAAAATGTACATTTTCAGCTGAACCGCCGAGACATTGTCCCTCACGCCGATTTCACCGCCTCTCCTCGTGACCACGTGGACGACCCCAAGCCCTCTAAACTTGGCTGGCTCGGGACAATTGCCCTCGTAATTGTTGGAATCGTCGTCATCGTCGGAGGCGTAGGATTTGGAATTATTTACATCCAGAAGAAAAACGAAAGACAGCGAAAACGTTTCTATTAATTCTTTTGTAATTCCCTCCTTTCCCGTAATGTGTCAAAATTTACGAGTGTCTTGTATATTTTCCTATTTATTCAATCAGCTTACGAAGTATTCCAACCGTTTATGCTAGTCATAGCTAGCTAGCCCTTCAGTCCGTCGCCACCCTCACTTCAACGAAGTGTTTGTAGCGTTGGTATGAGCATTTGATGACTTAAAATCATCTTAACCACATCTTTCATTCCGTTTTGGGTATCTGGAAAACCCGTAGCTGCGATAGTTATTCGTGCAATAACCTCCGACTCAGATAGTTTTATGGTTGCCTTACTCCCTCAGTCTACGTTTGGGTCAGCTCTCGCTTGTGATTATTGTAATTATCTTTTTCACTGGTTGATTCTCAGTTTATTTCGGTTAATAAAGCTCGCCAACTGTATTCCATTTGTTTTAAAATACAATTCGAAACATACAAAAGAAAACAAACAAATATGTTTCATTCACAAAATAAATGTTTCATGAATCCATTAAAAAAACATCGCCCCCTTCTTTAAATCACAATTATCAATGAATACGTGTTTAGTAACACTGTTACTAACATCTACATGACACCAGAATCAAGGCAACATTTTATAACTTTAAGAAAAATCGAAATATCAAATTGTTGGTCAAGAAAACTAACTGATTCTGCCGTTAATTCACGTCGTTGTCATAATCAGTCATTAGATGAAAGTTTCATTAGGTTTTGGAGAATTGGTCGAGTTTTTTTTCCGATTAAATACTTTATGCATGTGACTGTCAAATGTGACGTATGTACATATGAATTATGAAGAGAGGTGGTGCTCAAGGCTATCGAAATCATATTCTACGAGAAGTTAAGAGAAAAGAGTAGAAGTTGTTGGTTGGTTGACTATTTCTGCAGTTTTGTTTTGGTTAGTAGTACAAGCTAGCTTTTTCGTAAAAAGGAGCACGCTTTTGAGATGACTGTGTGGATGCGGCGTTACAATAAGTAGAGCGCGAGGCATATCGGCCGCCGCGATCGACGGTCATTTCGTTTCGAAGGCCGTCGCTTGTCCGCCCTCCGCCATGTCTGAGTGAGTTTTCCTCCCATCGGAATTTAAGATTCACATTAAACTGCTAAGCATATTCAATTACTACAGTTGTTTGTGCAAAAGTTCTAATCTTTACAGCTATTGATACTTCACCTCAAATCTGTATAATTTAGTGACAAATGCAAGTGCCGTCGCTGGGCGGTGAGCCTGAAGGCTTCTATGGAAAACGAAAAGGTTTATAAATCCTCGGATGTCGAAAAACTAAATTTTGTTTAAGTTCGAACAACTGTACCGCAAGGGAATTCAGTGCATTACCCCCGAAGAGTACGAGCGGATTCCTCAGTTCATGCACAGGTATATGACAAATGCACTTTTTGAAAGAGATGTTGTAGGGAAGATGCTCTGGCCGGTCTTATTGGTCGCCTCCTCTACCGTCATGCTGCTCAAAAAGTGAGTTTCGTTCCGTCCGCATCGATCGAACGGAGATGACATCTCGACAACACATTATCGTTTTAGTTCACGGGAATTCCATGGGCTGACATCAAGTTTGAACGTACTTCTCAGGGAAAACCCTTCTTGGTGAATCCGGCGGATGCTACTTTTGGATTAAATGTATCTCACCAGGTTTGTGGAGATTATAAATCCTTGATATAAATGTTCTTAAAATTATCTATCGAACCACAAGACTTTCTCTGAATTTTCTCCAACCACCCAGAGAATCCCAAACACATTCTATATTGTGTTAGAATCTTTGAACTGAAATATTCCATTGCTTTTTCTCTTTATTGCAAAACTTTTTTCTTTCAGGGAGACTATGTTGGATTCTCCAGCAGCTGTACCTCAAAGGTTGGGGTAGACCTAATGCGCCTGGATAAAGAACGTAAGCAATAAATACAGCGTTATCTATTAGTATTGAGGCAACAATAAGACCGCTGATGAGTACATCAACTCTATGGCAAAGTCGGCGTCTCCTGAAGAGCTAAGGATGATGCGAGGACAACCCACTGAAGCCATGAAGATGACGATGTTCTATCGCTACTGGGTTGGAAATCACCAAATTGTGAAGCAAACATTGAATTTCAGTGTTTGAAGGAGGCCGTGTTGAAAGCGACGGGAGAAGGAATTCTGCCCGATCTCAGCATTATTGACTTCCGCGTGAACAGAGACGAAAAGTACAAACCTGGTAAAGTTTATTTACATTACTTTCAATTTGTGTCTCTCTTTAGGTTGTTTCCTGACATCTACAACTGTCAACAGATCCGGAGAACTCCAAGACCAGTGGATTTTCGAGGAGTCATTCATTGATATCAACCATTCTGTTGCTGTTTGCAGAGAGGTAGGAACAGGTTAAACTCGATTGAGGTAGTATTTTCAGAGACGCCTTCCTCGTGATTGCAAGTTCCGGCAGAACAGCGAAACAAAGATTTTCTTTTCGAAGGTAGGATAAGTGATAACAGGGTAAATATGGAAGTCTAGGTTCCGATGGCGACTCTTTTGGAAGACACTGCTGTGCTGAATCCTTTGCCTGATGGAGGAGCTCAAGCCTACGCCGACTTCATTGCTAAGCCGAGAAAGACTTTCTAATTTGTTCGCTTCAAAATAATGAAAAATTCATGTAGTTTTGTTGACTCACTTTTCATTCCTAATAAACTTCTCTGGGGTTTAAGATAACTGGAAGTGCATTTAAACATCAAAAACTTGCAACAACAAAAAACCTCAGATTTTTGTAATTTTTGCGCTGGAGTCTTAGTTCTATAATAACCGAATGTTTGGTTAGACTATTAAAAACAGTTTTTGAATTCGGTCCCGCTCGTTTTTGATTTTCGGCGTTCCCCCGTTTCATCGTGACTTCGCTTGAAAAATTCGCTGCGTGCTGGAAGCTTATAATTTTTCGCGCTTGCGAGACTGAGGAGCCACCAACTGGGAGCACCGATTAGGCTTCTCAGCGCCCAAAGAAGGTAATCTGTCGCCCGGGTTTTTGTTTTCTCTGAACACACGTTTTTTGGGGACACGCGTGCGGCTAAAGGGACGCGCAAATAGACGGCCGACGGCTGCTGTTACTCTTGAAAATGAGTAGCTGATGACCGTGTCTGAGTCAGATCCACGATCTAGAGTGCAACGCAAACATCCACTATATGGGGTTGGGAGAAAACCCAGCGAACGAACACGAATCAAAGCGTGATCAAGCTTGAGAACAAGATTATGCTTTAGTGGAAAAAATGTAAATTATCCTTCTGAGAACATTGCAATGGTGTAAAAGATCCACCGGCGTCTTGAGCCAGTGTTGTATTATATATTACAGCAAAAGTGGTGAAAAACACTTTTCAACCCCACTGCAGTGATTTAAAAACAGTTTATGAACACAGTGCGAAACAATAAAGGTATTGGGTTAATTCCATATGTTTTAGTTAAAGAGCATACAATTTGAAGATGGAAAGCTAGAAGATGTTGTCTCAGCTAACATAGCAAAAAACTTGGTGCTGGTCAATTTGTCTGACACGTTTTTGAAACATAAATGAACTGAGTCAATTAAAGTAGTTTTAGAAACGGTCTAGTCAAAATACTGCTTTCGCACAAAATGTACGTGTTTACACCAGAACAGGAACGTATTGATATTATCGCTAGAATTTCTCATTGTAACCAAAAAAGCCTAAAACACGATTTGCACTGTGAGAAATGCGAAGCAACTTTTACTTTAGTTGCAACAAAACTAGAAGAGGTAATACTTATTCTCTGGCAGCGTTTCAGAGTGAAAGAATTGTGAGACATTTTGAGCTGAAACAATTTGTTATGAATAGGTAGCCAGTTTCCGTATAACTAGCTATTTCTGGCCCACCAAGCTGTCAACTACAGTTCTAAAAAAAGGAGTTGGCTCCAGCTTTTTGATTGCTCAGAACGATCCTTTTGCCCTTTCCTAATCTAGCCTCCAGTGGACCACCCGCACCTCGCTCCTCCCTCGCGCACGCCCATATAATGCTCCTCGAAAACGTCTGCGCTACTCCTCGCCGCCGTCTGTGCACTCAAACTACTGACTTTACTCAGCTACTTCATTGTTCTAAATCATTTTATCATAGCTCTAGTATATTTAAGTTGTTTGTTATTCTTTCTGATATAGAAAGTTTGCGACGCTAACTCACTTTATTGAGCATGTGCTTAATCCCTTTCTTTCATGATTCCCTTTCATTTTGTATAGCATTTATCAAAATGAGAAACAAGAGAATTATTAATCTCTCAGAAAATGCATTGAGCATAGGGCTTCGGTACCTCAACTACCTCATAAGGTAGGTTCGACCAAAACAACAATTCTTTTAAGTATTAAGTAGATTATATACATAAGCATAAGACCTATTGTAAACGATACCCTTCGAGAGTCCTGACCGGCCAATTGTCAGCGGAGCCTGGTCAGCAATGTTTGCTCTTCCACCCCAATATTTTCATCTGGTTCCCATAAAAACTGAACCAAGGCTTTCGCTGTCTAGATCGTTCTGAGGTGTCTGGCTGCCGTTGCTGAATCATCTGAAATCCCTTGGATAGACTGGTCATATGCACAAAGGCGCGCTATTTGTTCCAGTGAGTCAGGCAGAGCATGAGCAGTTTCGAGAGCAGCCTCCCTCAAATACGCCAGCCGGCTGACCGCCGCAGCACAAAACTTCCGCAAATAACCGCGTGTTGTCTGCTTCTGTGTCCGCGGGCAAAAGTGCAGTAAACGCAAATATTTTCTTTGTATTGAACTCGCAAGCAACACGAAAAAGTGTCTGCGTGCAAACAGTTTCTCAGCTGTATAAACGCTTAGGCGATCCAAGTTCCACATGTTCAGTTGTCATTTATTTTTTTGTCCAACACTTTTTCGAATTTGTTTTTACTCCATTACTTGTAAATTATCCCGCTAATCCTTAGAGTTTCAGAAATGATAGCTTGGTTACCACTTTTTTGCACATGTTTGGTAGCTGCAGTAAAACACCAAAAGTTCAACCTTCAGGATGATCATTTGGTAATTGAAATCGTATTTCACAACTGAGAATTTATTTTAGTTGTACGACAAATCGACGCCTGACTATGAAACCGTTCTTACACCATCTGATTTTGAGATGGGTTCTGAACTCGCAGAATCTCTCCAGTTCTCCCAAGGAGATGTGTGGGATTCTGATGCAATGTACGGATCCACGAGGTTTGAAGGAGATATTGCTAACCCAAACGTTTGTTTTCTCATTTGTTCCGAAAAATTCATAAGTTTAGCTGAATGCATCGACCATTGGTTTGTTCCTCAGCGGAGGAAGTGTGGAATCCAGTAATGGAAAGTCGTACAATGCCATCAAGAACAGACATCAACTGTGGCCCAATGGACGTATTCCCTACACTATTAGTAGCCAGTACAGCAGCTACAGGTACTTTTTGAAAGACAGAGAAACCACTGTTGCATTCACACTATGCTCTTTTTTAACCCAGCTGTGAAAAGAGCTTTAAACACCTTACACGTACTTTCGATCACCATCATAGTAGCATCTTGCAAGCAACACTATGTTTATTATGTTTATAATCATTTGAACTTTATCAAAACGAGTCGCGTGAGACAAACCACGCTATCGTGAGCTGCACTTGAAATGATCCTCCGCAGGGAGCTCAAAAAAAGTGCTGTGCGTCCAAGTTTGACTGGCCATCTGTTTGCGCGGGCAAAACAAAGCGCGTCACAACAAACGAACCCTCCATAGAACTTGAGATGGCTGAATTGGGAGCAAGAAAACACAGGTCGACGCTTTGACGCAGGGATCAAATGAACTTTGACTCGTCGAACAAAGGGAGTTCACGGGTTCACCCCGAAATGGACACCGCTTCCTACAAAAGCAGCGAAGATTGAAAGAACACTTTCCTTCTTTAAAAAAGACTAAAAGAACACTTTTCTTTCAACCAGGAAGAAAACATTTTCAGTCGATCTTTAATTGCTTCGTCGATGCAAGACTACGCAGAGCAGACTTGTATCCGATGGGTGCCTAAGGAAGCCAACGATCTTAACTACGTCCATATCTACCCCGACAGAGGATGCTATTCCATGGTTGGAAAGATGGGTTGGTTAAATTCCAACAAAAGTTTTAAAGTACACAATTCAGGAGGAAAGCAGGTCATTTCGCTTGGATCCGGATGTATTCAAAAGGGAATCATTATCCACGAACTGATGCACGCCGTTGGATTCTTCCACGAGCAAAGTCGCACGGATCGTGACGATTTCATCACCATCATGTGGAACAACATTCAGGCAGGAATGCAAGGACAATTTGAAAAGTACGGTCAAGGAACCATTCAATCACTTGGAACCACTTATGACTACACCTCCATTATGCACTACGGTACCAAGGTTGGTGAAGCAATGAACAAATATACCAGCAAAATTGCAGGCTTTCTCTAAAAACGGCCAACCTACCATGATTCCCAAGCAGAAGGGAGCTACCATCGGTCAACGAAACGGATTCTCCAAGGTTGACACTTTTAAGATCAACACTCTTTATGGATGTCCAGTTGGTAGGAATTTACCCTAATCAAAACTTTTTGACCTACTCAGAAGGAAAGCCCGAGACCACCACGGCAGCCACTACCCAGGCTCCCACTGTGGCTCCGTCTACAATTCCTCCTATCTACCCATCTCCTCCTACCACAACCCAGGGTCCTGTTTCTCCCGATCAGTGCAAGAACACTCGTGGGGATTGTGACGACCTCGCTAGAAATGGTTGGTGCCAGAGAAATCCTAGTTGGATGAAGGCCTACTGCCCTATTTCTTGTGGATTCTGCAAGCCCGGTGAATAGACCAACAAACTTTATCTATTCTGTTTTGAGTTACAGCTCCCAAACCGGAGCTTACCACCATGCCCCCTGTTCCAACGATCATTCCGGGACCCACCTCTGACTGCGAGGATTTGAGAGTGGACTGCCATGTTCTTGTCAAACAGAGGTTTTAATTATTCAAAGGTTATTTTTACAACTGATTTAGATATTGCCATTTGTCCCAAACCTTCATGAAAACCTACTGTTCGAAGAGCTGTGGCTTCTGCTACAAACCTCCTCCCACTGAGATCCCTGACACAACTGTGAGACCTACTGCCACTCCTCTACCTACTGTTGTTACCGAGGCTCCCATGGTTACCTTCATCCCCACAGTCAGGTAATTATCTTGCCGTTTGGATTGCGTGCGCAGGAACTGTTTAAAAAACTACAATTCCCACTTTTCTCGCTCACGGCGATCTTATCTGCCCACAGCTGTCGCTGATAATTCGACAGTGATCAATTGAGCGCGAAGAAAAAGTTGTGCACTATTCGAGGTTAAACTTTCAGTGTCCGTCCTCATCCTCCGTCGAGCACCATGATGCCGCAACCTCCCACTCCATCTACTTGCAAAGACAAAAAACACTTCTGTGGCCACTGGAAGTCAGCTGGCTTCTGTGAAGGCATCTTCATGCAGTATATGAAAAAGAACTGTCCCGCATCTTGTGGTCTCTGCTAAGATAACAAAGTTATGGCTGTCCACGTAAGAGATGATTTCTGTATATTCCCTCTGTGATGTCCCGATCTGCGCGAATACTTCTGAGCAGTTAGCTCCAGTTTCGTCATTTTTGACGATTATGTGTATGTTCCGTTACCGGTGAACACCCAATCCCCGATGTCTTTCATATAATGCCATAAGATTGAATAAAGTAATATTCACATTATTTGTTATTCCGTTCGGATTTCATCATCATTTTTCGCTACAATCTTAAATTAAAATTAAACTTATGCTAACAGCATAACTTAAAAAAAATAATAATCAAGCCCTCCAGTATTAAAAATAAGTTTTCCTTGCATTTTCCATAGACAGGCGGGTGGTAACATAAAATACGTGATCGATGTTTTCCGGCTGACGCGCAATGTTGTTTTTCTTCCGACAGCGAACGCCTAATGCCACCAAGCGGTCTTCACCTCCAATGGCATTTGCTCCAGTTTTTAACATTACACTCACAATAATTGCGTTTTAACTGTCATTACTATTAAAGTTTTCTTTCCACCTATCATTGATATTTTTATTAGGTATTTACTATTACAAGCTAGGGCCATATGCCTTTTTGGACATTTGTTTGCTTTATATTACATGTAAAATCTTTCTTTAATCGAGCAAACCTCTCATTATGCTGATAACGAATTTCAATTTTTTCTAGTTTGATGGGACTGTTGAACAGTCTTCGTTTGTCATGTTGGGCTGTGATGATTTTTGTTTTGTTTTGCTCAAAAGCATGCTTTTGAAAATTTTACGGCCCGCTTGTCATAGCACCAATACCGTTTGCAATTTTATTCTGATTTTTGGTTACTCCATGGAAAAGAAAAGCAATATCTTTTTTTTAGCCAGAACAGAGATTATCATTTCACTTTTTGTTTCGTTTTGGTGCCTTTACGCGAAATTTGATTTTTGTCATGTATCAGGTCCTATGTTTTTGTATTTTTGTTACATTCCTATTGTTTCCTTGAGTTAGTAGTTTCCTTCGTTGGATGTATAAGTGATAGGCATACGCGGACGCTGTCTTGTGACAGGGGCGCGCCCCCACCCATGTTCTCTGCCGCGCTGGTCATCTGGTTCTGGCTTGCACTCTCGTACAGCTGAGATGTTACAACTAGGCGGTCGGAATTTTTAATGAAATGGGGGAATTAAAAGAATGGAAATAATTTGTATACTATATTGACTGGTAAATAAACAAATCAAATCAAAAATAATTTATGAATTCAAAATTTAGTCAATTTTGCTGTATTTTGACGCAAAAGAAGGAATTTCTAGACTATGTTATTTATATTAAAATATATTATTTGGTCTTAATGTAAATTTGTGCAAGATTAGTGAGTTTCAAGCCATTTATCTAAATTGCTGGATATTCTTGTGGTGCCCCAATCGTGTTTACTGGCCGCGACGCGACCGCACGCGTTGCTCCATTCGAAAAAGTGTATGTGCGCGCCTGTGGCGTACTATCTAAACATGCCTGAATTGGAGATGATCTGCCCTTTTAAGAGTTAAATTCCAATTTACATTTTCCTTATTTCTTATTAATGTGCTCTTTCAATTATTTGTCATTTTCCTTGAAAAAGATACACTAACTGCATTGAAAGAATACTCGAGCCGTAGCCTGAAATCTCCCATTATTTTAATTTTTGAAAACGCCCACGCTGTAGTTTGTCGTTTGTCTTT
>LNBV01014908.1:0-10090 GCA_001513535.1 Oscheius sp. TEL-2014 | reverse complement strand
GCGGTTCGCTTTTTCACACAATAATTACACAACGTATCTGCGTTTCCCACGTGTTTGAAATCGCGTTATTCGAGAATGAATCGTTTTTCTCGAAACTGAGGACGGGATTTCACTTCGGAATGAGTCTAGGTGCTCCCAGGCCACGCTTGGATCGTCTCTTCGATTTCCATGTGTTCAAAGAGACGTATGTGGCCAACATTAGCCAGTTTTCACATAGGGAAGTTCTAGAGCACTTTTGAACATTTTCGTTAATGTTTCTATCAAATGATGTATTTTTCAAGGCAAATCTTTGACAAGGGCAAATGGGGAGAGATCATGTTTAGACTAGAAGCAAGGTTCTTAAGTTATGTATTCTCACCCTTGAACAGGTACAGTCTGTCAGTGTGTCTCTTGGGTGTAACTGGATTTTGTAACATCCATTGGCGTAGAGTCCAGGAACTCCGCTGGTACTTTTAAGCCGGACATCAAAATCAAACTCAGCCACATCGGCGCAGTTGAATACGTTCACAACATCAGGAGCTGGACCATCGGAGTATGTCTAAAACACCGATACTTATTGATGAATACCTCTTTCTGACCTCTGTTTTCATCATATGACAGTAGTTAGAGGCGCAGATATGCTCTCTCAGAGATCCGAAAATGCCCGTGCCGGTCTGAAAGTACAAATGTAGTACATTCTTTCAATTTTCTTACAACTTTGCTAATACATTCGACGATTGGTAATCGTACCACGGGAAGAGTCGAAATAGTGCTCTCAGTTCTCTCTAATGAATTGCACAAATCGCCACTAAACCAAAGTTCGGACATTGTTTATTTGGCAACTTACTCGCAGAGGCAAAGGGTTGCCCCCAAATTGTTTGTCCTGCACCCGACCTTTGCTGTAAATCCGCGATCAACTCCACTGATGCAACCCTTCAAAACAATTAATCTACAAACGATACTAACGAACCTGTTTTATAAGGGTTTCCGATCTCGTTTTCCACTTCCAGACGAGACACAATTCACCAGTGCAAGTGTCACCACATCTAAAATTTCAAGCGTTAACCAGGACTAGATTTAAAAAGTCCCGAAACTAAATGATTGCAAATTTCAAACTAAACTCTTGATAAAAACAAGAATTTTTAGCGCCAGCTCCATGTAGGCAAAAACTTTTAAGCAATAACCATGAGCGCTTTCTCAAACACTTAGGTTCTAAACCAATGCCTCCGGTCAATCAATACCTTTCGCTTAAAATTTGTAAATTGCGTAAGAAAAATATGTTTGGTTTTTGTAATTTTTCTAATTTGATGTTTGAGTAACAAGGTACGTTAAATGTTTGGTAATCACTAGTAACGACATAATAATACAACATTATGCACTGATGAAAAACAGAATTACATACCCAGAAAAAAACTGTTTGTCGCACCCCATTAATAACATTCGACAATTGTGAGGGGATATATAGTCTGTTTCCAGCGAAATTTTACTAACTCTCATACGACGTGTGAAAATTCATTCGTATCTATCCACAAACGAATTGAAACATTGGAGTGAACATAAATACAATAAGGGTAAGAGCACTGGAAAAGTGGAGCGCGCAGACAATTAAACGATCGTGGCGGGACCAAAGGTATCTAGTCCTTTAAGATTTTTGCCAAAGCCGTGCCCACTCATTGGAAATGGAGTATACCATGCGTTTGTAATTAAACGATAACGCCAAAAAGGATAATATCGGTAAAAAAGTTTATAAAATGGAATTTTTCGGTGTGTTAATCTGAGTTTTGTAAATGAAACCAACCTTATTCCTCCATAATCGCCAGTACATTGCAGACATTGCACAGCTTCTGATTTTGAAAGTCCAAACACCAGAAGGAATAGGAGAACTCTCATGGCATGAGAACACTGCGACCGAAATCAAGTGGCGACCTGCTTAAATCGCATTGTCTCTGCCGTCAAATGAAGCTTGTTGACGAACGTCGCTCCAAAATAGCTGTGCTTCGCAGGAATTGCGATTTCGTTGTCGGCTTGCTCGTTACGTGCGGAAGCTTGCGTGCCAGAGTGCGCCAGTTAATCTAATTGCGACTGAGCGGCGGATAATTGCTTAGTGTGACCATGATCCCCTAATTCAGTGCCGAATTGCGCCCACTCAACGAGGTGCTTCCGTCGTTGAATGCGTTGGGCCGTCGTTTGGATAACAGAAAACTCCAATCTAAAAGAACGTTTTACGCCGTTCATATGGAACGATGAATGAGCGCAGACACATTACAATAAATGAGAGCCATTTATCCTTTGAACGTTGTATTGACATCTCTTTAACATTATAAATGAGCAAAATAGTCAGAAAGGACCCGTTTATCGTACAAACAGTTAGACTGCGTTAAGCTTGATGATTTCCAGTGTAAGCTATGCCTTCAAAGCGTACGTCAAGTTCGCTTAATCAACCGCATCCGTAAAAACCGAGCAACCATTTTATGGAGGGTGCTGTTGAACAAATATAAGTCTTAGTCAAGTAATCTTTCCGGGTTAATTTAGCACGGTAAATACGTCAGTTAACTTCACCAAAAAAGAAAGCACGATTTGGGAATATTTTCGTGTAGGAATTTGACCTCGGGCGAAACCCATTTCTAAACCGTTTGTCTTTTTTCTGCGTTTGAAAGCGCACAAAACCATGAAGTGTCCTGACGCCTGTGACACTCAAACTGTTGTTGATCCGTGGGTTCACGATTTCAACTGTCGTCAAAATTTATTTATCCGGCCAGCTCGATAACTGATTCTTCGTTCAGAAGCTGTTTCTTCGTTGGCCAACGGTTGAAGTGCGTTTCCGAAAAAGGGCACCGGATTTTGGACAAAAACCGTGAAAGATGGTACATTAGGTCTCGCCGTGAATTGCGAATACTTAACCTGGCAATAAGGTGTTTCTTGCCAACTGCTTGGCGTCCACAATGTGTCGGGACCCAAAAACCATCCCCATTGTAGTTTCCACTCTTTTGTTTAGTCAGATGTTCATGACAATGTTTCAAATGTTGTTCATCTGTGTTGCGTTGAAGTTTTTTGGGAACATAGTCTTGACTTTGTAAATTACGACCTTCTAGTGAGTAAACACGACTATAGGTAACCATGCCAAATGTGATGGAACTGCGAGTAAATCAGTCCAGTCAGAGATTGTGCAAAATTTTTATGACGTCATTGAATTTCGTAAAACTCTCTTCATGGTGTACATACAGACATCACCCGTCTTCATCCTCTGCTCTGTATCCTCGTCGTCCTCCGTCGAAATGGCTGAAACTCTTGCGATATTTTCTTTGCAAGGGCTTCCAATCCAGCAAACGTTTCCGCCACGACCTGCGAAATGAACCTCTCTGGTAGTTCGAATCCATAGCTGAAAAAATCTATTATTTTTGAAAAATAATGAAATTACTAATTCTCCTTCGGGGACAGTTCAATGGTGTAGGAGTATTTGATGCCGACACTCTTTGCCCAGTCATCACCAGCTCCAGAAGCAGGATCTAAAAATGTTTCTTTTTGTTTTATTTGAAAATTAACTTACAAAGTCCGTCGGCGCTGTTAGCCACAGTGTACTCTGTACCAGCAACACCCTGAATAGCGGCTGCCATTGCTTCAGCTGTTTCTTTCTAAACAACTTGAATTGTAAAAACAATTCTCAAACGCACCAAGTCAGCAACGTCTTCCGGGTATTTGTGAACTGTATGTCCCCAGGGGTAGAGAATGTCCTGACCGTAGGAATGAAGAGCGATATAACTAAAACAACGTTGTTTTCCTTTTATAAAACAAACAAATACCCTTTGATTTTGTCTTTCTTGGCGACAATTGCGTCAACCAGGCACTTGACTTCAGGTTCACTTGTCACGGAGTTTCCACAGAAGATCTCCCTACAAGAAAAAAACATTTTACTGATCAACTACAAAATTCACGTAGCTGTTAAACACGAATATGATAATTTTTAGGCTTTTCAGACAGACGCCTTACCTGCAAGGGTTGAAGCTAACTCCCTCCTCTCCCCAGTGGAATGGATAATTTCTGTTAGCATCGACTCCCACACAATTGGAATTTTCCGCCCTAGACCTAAAAAAAGAAATTTGTTATTGATTTGTTGTCCATTCACCTTGTCTTCCTCCAAAGCCGATCCTTTTGTCTGCTAAATTCATATCCGTCGGGATTGGTGTTTGGAACAATAACAATATCGACTCGGCGTAACAGATCGTAATGGACCGGATTCGTAGCAAACTGAAACTTCAAAATTCGTAAACAGCAAAAAATACTGTTGTTTTTCGATCATTTTACCCAGACAACGAGCAATGAGCATGATCGCGCGAGAATAGATATTACAGCGCGGCGCCGCCCTGCTCTCGCCGCTTCCGTAGCGCAGTAGGCAGCGCGTCAGTCTCATAATCTGAAGGTCGTGAGTTCGATCCTCACCGGGAGCATATCTTTTTGCACTTTGGGAAAAGTTGGAAAAATTATTTGTTTCCAAAATCTTTTCATTTTTCACAATTTGCTCACCTCCCACACAGCGTAAAGGGCAGCCGAGTGTGCAATCCATTCCCTAGCGTGAATTCCACCATCAATCCAGAAAATAGGTTTTGTACGATTAGAGGCCAATCCAATCTTAAGGGAAACTTCACAATTTCTTTCAAAAAAACATACCTTTGCTGCTGCAATTGGACGTCCTTCTGTAGATGTGCCTAGGGTTTCAACCTTAACAAGGAATGGCAAAGCAGCCGCAAGTTGCTGGATAACTTTGATTTGCTGAACTTGCGTTATGACTAATATACCAAAAAATTTACCGTGTTGAATGGCAAGTAGTGAGACATGATCATCTGCTTCGAAACTACCGCATCAGGATCGATCATATCGAGAACGGCTCTTTTGTCTCGTCTAACAACAACAGCGAAGTTGTCTTCTGAAATGCATTGTTTTCTTTTAAGTCTTTGTGATGAATTACCCATCACCCAGTTGGGCACATTGTGTTTATTCAGGAAATCCCGGGTTTTGTTCAAATGGCGAGAGGCGACAACAATGTCAGCGGGCTTGTCAACGGAACGTGCCACGCGCAAATAATCGACCTGAATCACTGGAATTTCAAGACAATTCCGGAAATTACGTCGTGTCCAACTTCGTTGTTCATTTCCTTCAAAGCGAAGAGATGATCTACTGAACGAGGGATGAGACGCAGGACCGAGTGTCTGAAAAAAATTGAAATAGGGTTGTGTCAGTTATATCAGCAAATCCCTATTTTTCAATTAGGCAAAGCCGAATATTAACAAAGTGACATGTTAACTTTTCAATATTTATTAAGTTGTTTTTTAAATTAAGACCAGTTTGCACAACTTTCTTGAAGTCTCGTTGTTTTAGTCACAAAACGTTGGTCTTTGTGCTTGCGGAGACAGTTTCATTTTAACTCACCCTTCATAGTCTTCGCCAGCGACAGCTAAAGCTATAAAAGAGGCTATAAACCCAAAGACGATCATGCCGCCTGAAATGCACACAGTTGAAAAAATACTATAGGAAAATCGCAAGAAAAAACAATCGGCTGTTAAACAAAAATCAAAAAATGGGAAAAGAACAAAACAATATACTGGCTATGAAAGAGTATTGCAGAATATGTATTGTAATTTATAAGTATGGATAACATTACATTGAAAGCGAATTCAAATGCGCTATAAAAATCAAGAACGCTTGGTTTATACTAATTAGTGAAAAGTGATAGAAAAACTATTAAAATGTATGTTTAAGTTGATTTTAAAAACAATAAAATAATTTTATCTGTTTAACACAATATAATACAACATTTATGTGAATAACCAAAAAATGCAAAAAGAAAGGTCCCGGGGAGATTTGAACTCCCGTCGCAGGGTTCAGAGTCCTGAGTGCTAACCGCTACACCACGGGACCGGTGATCGCTATTGTTTGCCACTAGGACACCTCTCCGCGCCTTCAATCAACAGCCATCAAGGGGAGCTAACTGTTTTGAAAAACTAAGTACTGAGAACTTTTAAAATGATTAGTTAGTACAAGCATGCGTAACCGATACCGCAAACCGTTGTTTTCATAAACATGTAAAAGTTACAATAAATTTCTTGACGATTTTGATAGTCACTGAGTTGGTTTAAAGGTCAGTGTAAAGCATTGTTCTTCTTCTTTCAGTCAGTTTTTAACCTCGTTAGCTCGGACATATGGTTCAGAAAAATGGATCACATCTGGCATTGCTTTGACCTATACACACGTGACTCAAACTAATCTTCAAAACGAAAAATAACAAACAGTGAGTCAGAGGAAAAATGAGGAACTAACACAGATGGTATCAACTGTATTTTTAAGAAAAATGCTTTCCCACGGACTGTTTCGTCTTCTCTTTGACAACAATAGGCGTCGATTCAAACGGAAATGTCGCGAAATGTAATTCAGAAGACAGCCAGACAGTGAAAGAAAGTCAAATGTCTGATGGAAATGATTAACGAAGCAAAACAGTAGCATGCGATCCCGGAAGCCGCGCGCAAAGCTGCCGCACTTGCAAACAGTGGTGGTCACAGGTCCCGTGGTGTAGCGGTTAGCACTCAGGACTCTGAACCCTGCGACGGGAGTTCAAATCTCCCTGGGACCTATTTTTTGATAAAATGGTTTTGTTGTAAGGAATGGGCGATATTTCATTAAGAAGCCTTTCACTTAATAGATAATATTCGGTTTATGGTTTCTTTATGGCTCGTTTTGGTTAAAACATCTTCATTTGGGGAAACTCCGTTTGGGAATTTAGTAGTGAATGGCTTTGTAAAAGTTAAAACAAAAACAAAATTCTTTAAGTTAAAAAAACACACAGCAGACTCATAATATAACGTCTTGAACTAATGCAGCTTAAAGAGAATTTGTGAAAAGAAGTAGTTTGTTGGTATTTCTTTCTGAAGAAATGCTTGAAAACGAGAAAAGTGAAAAAAAAACTATGTGAAAAAAAGAGAAAAGCTTCGCACGTGGGATAATGCTCTCTTAAGAGATGAAAACATTACGTCAAGGAAAAAAGCGCGTGGGATCCGGATGTGATGTCCTGCTGTTCAGATAAACAGCCGAAATTCAAATACATACTCGTGAAAAACAAACACTAAACGTGATATTTTCGTAAGGTGCCTTGATAAACTGGGGGTCTTGGGAGGAATCACAGACATAAAAGAGTCGTTGGCTATAAATGCCAGCGACAGGTGTCGTTCACCATGATGTGGATGCGAATGTGCTGTGGAACGGCAAGCGAAGCGCAAACACAACTGCGAATAAACACTGAAACCATGGTGAGCTCAAGTCAATCCCCCCTTTACAACGCTCAATTCCTTTGATGACTCAGGGCTTTTTCTTCCATTTTGGCGAGTAGCAGGGGTTCCTGTCCACTTAGTCATCCTTTACAATCTCCTCAGGGGCTTTCATTCACAGTGCAAAACCGACAACCTTTTTTGCAATTAAGCGTATGTATTTGCAAAGCATTTAACTTAAATAATTTTGTACTCGGTTTGTTTAAGTTGGCACCTTTGCGTAAACTGGATAAATTTAGCGCCAATCAATGCACTCTGCGGATCAAACCAACAGATCGAGGGATAATTAGGCAAACAGTGGAAATGGTGAAGTACTTTGAACTTTGTTGTGCGGAAATCATAGAAACGAGGTCTGGGCAAACAACAGTACGCTCGAAGCTTGACGACTCAAGGTTGATAAAACAAAAGGTGGGTGATTTACGAGTAATAAACTGGTGTGAAGTCCGCCAGGGACGCCAAAAGAGACAAAGACATTTGTCCTAACGTCGCACTGAACTTAAGTTAGAAAAGAAACTGTCAGTTTTAATTAAACGAAAGGCAACGAATTAAAAATCTCATTATTCGAGGTCTCCGGTGCACCATATCTAATGCATATGTAGGTGTGAGGAGTTACTCTATGATCGAAAAAAATCCCAAAAACAGTTTGTTTAGCTTTGTTTAACTTTTCTCTCAAAAAGAAGCATTATCCCAAACAGACAAAACGAAATACAAACTGTAGACAATAAGGAGCCAAGAATGTCTTGTTTATGTGCTACGTTTGAGTGAATCCAGTTCCTGCAACCAACTGATATGTACCGGAAGAGACTATTATGTCTGATGCGTGGGAGACGAGACGAGACATGCAAAATAATAAAAGTTCACCAAAAAACAAATGATGTCATGTCCTACACTTGAGTAAATTCAACAAAATTGCACTATGATATGCTCGAAAGTGGAAAAAAGGGAAAGCATTTCATTTTTCCTCTTTCGAGCAAATAGTTCTATGATAGGAACAATGTTAAAAATGAAAACTTTTTTTGAAAATGACAGTGAACACAGTTTGAAAGTTTCACAGAACGAACGCCATTTTAAAGCAAAACTGATATTAATTTTGAGACAAAGATCGTTTTCGTTTTAAAAGCGGGTTTTTATTAAAAATGACTCACTTTTCATCAAAATGGAATGTAAGAAATTTTTCAAATTTAAAATTTTGGTTTTCAGCCGGAACATCGAAACAATGCATTTGTGAATTTACCGATTGTTTAAAAAAAAACTTTGTTCAAACCGAATTCAAACCAAGTTCCTGAACGTTAACCATACGTAGGGCGCAAAAAGGAGTACCTTCCACTTAAAACGAATGCAAGGTTTTTTATTTGGGCTTGACAAAAGAAACAAAACAATCAGAGAGAAAAATTCATGCTTGCTGGTTGGACCAGACGATTTCAACCTAAACCGACTTTATCCTTTATATACAGCTTTTGGTTTGCTTTATGACTCGGCTGATAATAAAAATGAATGGAATGAATGTCCGGGGTTAATCACACTTCCCACGTGGGTGTGCGAAATGTGGTTTCGCTTTTCATCTCCTCGTTGCAGGGAAAACAAAAAGGAAACGATAAGCGCCCACCGCGTCTTTTCAGGCCTGATTGTTCACATTGTCACAGTAAGTGCAATCAAACGCACAGAGAATAAAAAGAAATGAATCTGATAAACGCAAACTGTTTTCTTGGGAGGGAACGTGTTTTTGGTGCGCGTCTGATGTTACAACGAACGTTGTCCTTTCCCCATAGTATAGATGAACTAAGTTATTATGATCACTGTGTGCCCAGGGTCAACTCGATTGTCTGTTCGTCAAGTTACTGAATTCGCATTCATTTAAATGACGTTTTTGGATCTTTTAGTGCCGACATATGGATTGTTATATTTTCGCAAAATGCTTGGATTACTCTTTTCATAACTTACCAGCGTTTTTGGGTAAGCGGAAACATGTACTTCAAAGTAATTACAAACTTTAAAGCTACAGTTGTTTCAAAATAGGTTTTTTTCTACAAACAATAATTTCGCCGTAACTTAAAAGATAGATACTCGTATGTTCCACATTAGTATAACAGTAAAAACGCAGTCTAACTGGACTTGTAGCAATTATTGGTAAGACTGATATTTAGACCTAGAAAAACGCAACAATTACAAAGGCCTGATAGTAAATAAACCCCGAATTCTCTGTCGCTATGGCATTCAAATTTTTTTTTCATTCAAACGCATAAAAAAAGACTTTTCAAGTACTGGCTATTTATTAATCACCGGGTGAACTACAATCAACATAAAATTCTGTTAAACCCGTTTTTAAACCACTGAAAAGACTTCGGTTGTCGTCTCAGACCAAATCTCATCGTCGACTATAGATTTTCTACAAGCTGTTGCAGGTGCTTTACAATTTCCTTGGGAACTTCTCCATCTAGAAAGAAGATCTTTGATTACCACCGAGTCCTTTACCCTGACAAGCAACGTCCCAGTTTTCTTTGCGTTTCTTCTTTGAAGTCAGCACCATTAGGAAAAATTGCTTCTTTTCTGTCGATCAAATATGGCTGAAAGCGTTCAACATCCGCTGACAGCTCAATTTTCCTAGTCGTGTGATTCGAAGAAACGCCAACATAGTTGTAACGGTTGTGAAGAAGAAAGGCACCAACAGCCTAAAAAGAAACCAATTTTTATTATAAAAAACGTATGCAATGGTAATAAATGTTTTTCAACAAAAGACATCTCTCTTGTATTATTAAATGAAAAGCAAAACTTTGGGCCAAACCGGGGATTGAACCCGG
>LNBV01014718.1:0-16171 GCA_001513535.1 Oscheius sp. TEL-2014 | reverse complement strand
AGTCGGCCCGGCCCGTGAGAACTATAAATTCAAGCGTCTTACCTTGTCGGTTCCGCCGTGGAGGGTCTGGTCTGTCCACCATGAGCTCTGATCTAACTTACACCAATATACGAGGAAGCTAGATGTGAGAAAAATATTGGAAAATCCCCGTCGAAGCGATAAAAAACAAAAGAAACTGGATCACATTTATTATGTAGTTATGACAATTAGCAGACAACGTAGTTGTACCCGAAATGTTCAAATCATGCACTATTGAAAATAAACTCATTTCTGACTATAGAAGCGTTCGAGAACAAAATGATCATGGGGAGAATCTCGGAGGACTATGGCCCTGAGCGTTTCGTTGTCGAAGAACGGGCTGAACGCCTCCAGCAGCTCCCTCTGTCGCTCGATGAGGGGATTATTGTGGATGGCTTCGTATCCTCGCAGGTTCTGTTGAATTGGGAGATGAGGAGAGAAGGGGACTGGACCTGCCAGGCTCGTGATGCACCACGAGTATCCAGGGACTTCGGGGAGGCGGAGACGACCGATCACGACCGCCTGGCTTTGCTCGTTTCGCGCGGCAAGGCCGCGGGGATCCCCCTGAAAAAGGCATGTGGTTCAAAACTACAGAATTGTGGGGGGACCACATAATAGGTGTAAAAACTCACAACAACACCCAGGATGTTGCTCCAGAAGGTGTCTCCCTGCCGATACATGACATCCGAGTAGATCTAAATCACACGAATCGAAAAGGAAATAGGAAAACGTGCCATAATCTTATCGTTGTCGTCGATTCCTCCGTCCAGGACATTTTCGACCTCTTCGAGGAACTCACACTTCACCTAAACAGCAGGAAATATCTTGAAAGTTAAAATACTCACAACTTGATTGTTGTCTATGTGGAATCTGCCCTGGAAGGTAGCACCGAGATGGAGATTGCTGAAGAAAAAAGCGTAGTTTGTGATTCAGACCTGACAAACCCCTGCGGGTAAAATAGATTTCCCTCGAGGTGAGACTGGGTCAGCCAGACGGCGTAGATGTGCTTCTGATTCGTGCTGGAGCTCACAAAGGCCACCTCGCGGCGCACATCGGTTGAGCGAGTAGTGCCAGCCAGGGAGACGACGCTCACGGGGATCATCGTGTCGCCCGAGCGGCTGGCAACAGCAGGCTGAAACGAGGGAGTTTAAGAAACAAACTGACGGGAGAGTAAAAAAAAAAACGCGAATATACTGTACCTGATCGTGGTGGGAAGCAGTATGTCCACTGAGTCGCGGCTGGGGCGCAGGGGATCTCGAAATAGGCTCGGCCCTCGGGACCTGAGGCACAGTGGGAGGAACAGGAATCGGGCGATGCTGCATCTGCGCAAGGGGCACTTCACTAGACCTCGGAGGGACAACATTCGAAGCGGGACTGGCGACATTCGCCCAGTTAGGAGTGACCGGCTGGGCTCTGACCACCCTCCAGCAAAAGGGAGCCTCCGTTTTCGGCTTTCCTCTGACAATAGTGACGTCCATGACAGCGTCTGAACAGAATTGGTAGATCAGTACTAGAGAAAATCTTACCACGCCTCAGATACATATCCCTGTCATAAATGCTCCCAAACTCCGGATGTGTGAAGAGCCTATTGACCAGATTGTCGATCAACACATGCGGAAGAGTGATCTCAAAAAAGAAGATTCAGTAAAAAGTAGGTGTGACACTGACCTCCACAGTGGTTCTGACCGCTTCCGTCTTATAGCCAGGCCTCACTTTCTTAAACGCCGTGATGCTGTATCCGCCGATATTCTTCCTATTTTCGAAAGTCGAGTTCCTACAGGTATTCTTTAATGTAATACAGTTAAACTCACGTAATAGGGAATTCGATCCAGTCGCCGAGGTGCAGCGGCACATCCGACGCACGCAGGTTACACGTAAACTCTACGCCCACGCGGAGTCCAGGGGTCCAGACGTAAACCTTCCTGGCGAAACCACTGCCAATGTGTGCGGTGGAGCCTGTGACAACTCCCTTCCTCGTGGGATGAATCTCAACGACCTAAATTAAGTTCAATCACAAGAAATTTAAATTCTGACCGTATTATCCACAACTACAGGAGGCACAGTCACTATATCAGTCTTCGGAGTTTGCTCTTCCGGTTTCTTCGGCTCCATGACGCTCTCTGAAGTCATATGTACTAAGAATAAATTGTACTCTACCAACCTGTACCGAGAATTTCGCAAACAATCCAGCGAGAACTAAGAATGGAATGTTGATATCCACTCTCGATGATTTTCTTTTCCTCCTCCTCCGTGGTCCTTAACAATGTGAAAGTCGTAAAGAAAGAAATAGTCATGCCTTCTGAGCAGAATGGGAACTCCGTCCGGTAATCCCAAGGGAACGATTCCATCGCAGCAAGCAGTGTAGCCGTAATGCTCTGTTTCACAGAGGTACGTGTCGAGAGATTCAAATTCGCTGAAACCTCCCTTGGCGATTTCGTATATCTGCAAAATACAACAATAGACATTGAAGCTGCAAAAAACCGACCATAAAGACTCCATCCCTCACTTCTCCCTTGAGCCACTCGCCCTGGGCAAATTGAGCGCCTTCTTTGTCTCCTCCAACGATGAGGTCAACCCAGGAACCAATGGCAAAGTGTTTGTTGTAGTCGATAGGAATAGTGTAGTCATCATCGAGACTGAAAGAAAATATAATTAAGCAGAACAACCAAACATACCTCGCTGCTTTATAGACGTCTCCTTCCCTGATGTAAATGATGGCTGTTACTTGGTGAATCTGACCATTTTCCGCCATTTCCGGCAGAAAAACAGGTGACCTCACTCAGAAAATACCCGGAAATGGCAGAATACCACCTCGGGTGAACCGGTCCGCGATCAGCTGGTTTCGGAGTGGCGCAGTTGCCCAGCTGTTAATCCAGCGATCGTTGCGGGACCTAACTGATTGAGAAACGAGGTGTTTTGTTGTGCTCCAAGCCAAAGATAGTTCGGACAATTATTCTTATTAGTGCTAAAGTTTAAATTGTGTAATTTTTTATTTAATAAAATAAAATTAGGCAAGTAATTAAATTTAATGCCAATCGATTGAAATTTAACGTTTTTTTTAGCTAAGGTCCCGAAGCGAAAGTTGTTGTGATCTCAAAAAGTGTGCGCCGTGTTTTGACTTGTCAACAACTTCCTTTATTTCAGTTTTCCTTGGGATAGGTCCGGCCGCAGCTGCGCAGTGATGTCGTCGGCTACCCTATCGAAGTACGATCCTTTCGTAAGTCTTTTTTAAATGTTTGTTGGCCAGAGTGTTTTTAGAGTAATGAGGAAAGCCCCCAGTTGTTGGGCGTAATCAACGGTTTTTCTGGAGAAGGTGCATTTGTGCACATGTTGGATAGAGGGTTTTCCGCGATGGCTTTTCACCCGCTCAATCGAGACCTCGCTTTAGGAGACTTTGTGATGGTCAAAGTCAGGTAAGATGACATTTTGTATTTTTGACTCATATTATCGTTAAGACGAAATCCGGATTGCCAACCCAACCACAGATCCAAGCATCGTGTTGTTTCGCTCCATAAAGTGCGATTTCCCCGTTGCTTCAGAGGAATAGTGGACGGAAAACATCTTGTTGTCTGTTCTTATTTCTTCGGTCTATATATGCCATTTTAGCTCAAAGTCGCAGTGCGTCCCGTTGAGGACCATCCGGATGCGCTGGTGCTTTACGACGACGCGTTGGGTCTGTAATTTGTTGAAAATAATATACAACCTGCCCCATTCAGGATCTGTAATCGATAACAGAAGAAAAGTTCCCCGAGACTGTCTTAGGAATCCAAATAGACTGGTTGTCGTAACCGTCAGGTCGTTAGTGAGTCCGAAGGATCCGGACAGCTCCATTCTCGCGGTGGATAAGTTTGTAGGATATGAAGAGCCCGAATGCGATCAGGTTATTTTGTTTTCTCAAGTTTTGATATATTTTTTCCAGAGAGCCTCGTCTTCGAGCGGCCACATGGGGTGCATCTGGGACTACAGAAACGGCACCTTTTTCGTTTGGAGCGATGCTTTCGAAAATGAACTGGAACTGAGTCCAAAACATTTGTGAGTTAGTTTCCGCTTACGTTTATTTTGTACGGGTGTATGAGAATTTGCTCATCGTTGGCTTTTCAGTGAAAGAAGCAGGAACCCCGATCGAGGCAGTTGGATCAAGTTTGGCACTCCTTTTCAGACGGAATCCAACTCTCTCGAAATTCAAAACTTCGAATTTGTTGAAGGGTTTCTGCCTACGAGAAGGATGCAATCGCACTTTGAGGTTTTTTTTTATCCATTCATTGGCCTTTGCGGGCGTATAACAAATCTTTTTTTTAGGTGAAGATGAAGTGCGAATACCAGAATAAGCGCAACCGCGACGGTGCGCTTCTTTTCAAAAGCCCCGTGTTTTCCGAAATTGTGGATACGCAGGGAGTCATTTCGGATGCGGACCTGAAAATGTTGTATGTCACAGTTTATCACATTTTGATTTGGGAATTTAGTCCTATGCAACTGTGGCTGGCGCCCTGCATCAGTTCGAAATCTTGGGAGGTTTCCAAGGAGAATAAGGATATCATTCAGCAACGTCACGCCGCCGATCGGGTAAGTCTATTATCATTCATCATGAAATTCTTGAAATTATCTCGTTGCCAGTTCCGATTACCTTTCCTGTAATATCAATGTTATTTTACAAAACAAAAATTTAGGTTGAGAAGACTGGTTTGATTGTGTACGACGATAAGAACTTCTACGTATGGTCTATTCACTACAAAGAAGATCTGATTCTCCGTAAAGAGACAATGTCAGTTTTTCTCGTTATTTCAATCAGCCGGCTGGCACGACGTCTTTTTTAATACGTTTTACCGTACTTTTTTCAGGAAGCACGTGTCGAATGTGGTCGGGAAATGGATTCGTTTCCGCGATGTCACATACGACCAAGGACGTGTAATCATAGTCGGAGAAGTGGTTCTCATCCCGGAAATTGTACCCACGAGAGTCAATTCCAACGTTCCTGAAGTACGAAATTCTATTTTTTTAAAAAGCATTTTGCCTTCCAGGTGCGCGTTTCCTGCAGTTCTTTGGGGGAAGATGACGCCGGCTACCCCGTGCTCCAGTCTGCAGAAGTGGGAGGCGTCCTCGATTTGTCCTCTGTCGTCAGAGATCCCCGGAATGTTTCATTGTAACAGTGTGTTTGCAACGGAGAACATTCGGTAGTTTAGGCCTCTTACGGTATGGGCAGCATACCAGCAAAGCAGGGAGCTCCGGTGCCGTTTCAAGATTTCCAGTAGGTTTCTATGTAATTCTTTTTTCAATGATCTTTAGGCGTGGAGCCGGACTGTAGGCCCCCTCAACAAGCCTCACAGGCGTGTCCCAACGATCGAGAGAACTACACTGATTGCAAGGTATGTTCGGTTTTTATAATAACTGGACTAACGATAAATTGCTCTGGAAAGAAAAAAAACTGGACGTTTGGTCAGCATGCCTTGCATACCTTTATTCGTTACTGGCCCGTCTTTTTTTGGGATCGTTAGAGAGAATTTGTTGTACGCGTGGGCAATATTTGTATGCATGTTGTTGCATTTGTATGATTTTTTCCCGTTTGGCGGCAGTTCTATGACGTCCCCTGACGACAATGCTTCAGACGGAGATGACTGGTTTTATCGTGCACGAAGATGTCTCGGCCAACAATTGCTATGTATGGTCTCCCCAACACAATCAGGACTTGATTCTCCGCAGAGAATCTCTGTAAGTCTTCGTCATTGGTATCAAACCTCGATATATTCAGAAAGAACGAGAGGGACGTCATCGGAAAATGGATTCGTTTCCGCGATGCCACAAAATTTTCCGGCCGTATTGTCATCGTTGGAGATGTAGAAGTAATCCCGGATGTTATGCAAAAGAGAGTGAATTCCAACGTTCCCGAAGTAAGCTTTGATTGGCTTCGTCCGTTCATTATTTATTTTCCAGTTACTCATTTCCTGCCAATCTGTGACCTGCAATGACACCAACTACCCTGTGTTCTCATCAGATGATGTGGGAAATGTCATCGATGTGCACTCCATCGTCAAGGACGCCTGGAACACGGCCTTGTAATTATTTCTTTCAAATGAGCTCATTTCTTCAATTTAGTCCTTTCACGTTGTGGGTTACCCATAAGAGGGAGGAACTCGGATGTAGGTGGAAGATTTCATTCAATAACACTCCCATCACGCGTCCTTCTTCTTCCTGTCGTATGTTTTCACGAAATCATCTCGTAAGTGTATTTTTCAGGCATGGGACAGCAGACGCCTTCCGAACATCAATCCTTTCCCTCAGAGAATCTCGATGACAGACGGGAAAACGCGGATAACAGGGTTCGTTTTCTTTAAAGTTGACCTTTGGATGGGTTAGGTCATCTTTTGATCCACAATGCTGGCTGGGCTGAGCTATTTGTTCGTTTAGGTTGAGAAGATTGGGTTAATCGTGTACGAAGATGCCGGAAACACGTGTTACGTGTTTTGTATCCAGTACAACGAGGATTTGATTCTCCGTAACGACAATCTGTGAGTCCTTTTTTTCCGCCGAAGTTACAAATTCAGCCCCTCCTCAACTGATAATCGCTGTTCTTGTTTTTATATGGTCGATTTCAGGAAGGACCAGTCGAACCTTCTTGGAAAATGGGTGCGTTTCCGCGACGTTTCGAACTCCACCGGACGTTATGTGATCATCGGAAACGCCGAAGTTATTCCGAACGTCGTGCACACCCGAATCAAGTACAATGTTCCGGAGGTATGTATCTAAAATACGTGGATAATTCCTTCCTAGGTGAACATTTCGTGCAATTCGCTGATGGGATTTGACCGTGGATTCCCCGTGTTTTACAGCGATGACGTGGGAGATGTCGTTGACTTAAACGACATTGTGAAGAATCCCAAAACCGTGAAATTGTACATTTTTTTGTAGCGAAAATCTTGTAATGCAATTTAGGCCGTTCTCCGTGTGGGCCGTGAAGCAGAAAACGACGGATTCCAAGTGCCGATGGAAGGTTTCCAGCCAGAACACCCCGATAGCTTCTCCCGTTCCTTCGAGTAGCCGTATGATATCACTGTATCATGCCTAATATGCCCTTTTTTAGGGATCACACCACATCTAAGTCCTTCTCAAGCCTTTGCTTCCATGGTTCTAGACGACGGCGGGATATATACGGATGACGAGGTTTGTATCTTTGAATTTTCAGGTCTAAATCTTTGTTTTCCTCATCTTGGGTAAACATTTGCGTTATGCCTTTAGCACATCTTTTTGTAGTAAATGTCATGCCTCTTAGGTGGTTACCGTAATACCCACCAACCGCCCCTTCTAATGGGCTAAATAACGGAAATATGGTCGTTTACTAAAAGCCTTATACGATCTGTTTTAGGATGAGTCTCCGTGTTCGACCGTGTCGTCGTGCGTGGCAGAGCCGATTCCGAACGTCACTTCCCCTGTGCCCGCAGCTCCCCTGGTTTCCGATGGGACCGTTGCAGATGTGAACAAGTACGACGGGGTGAGAAATCTTAGGTCACCATTATCTACCCATTCTGTTCAGAAATCGCTGCTGGACTTGATTTCGATAGCACTCGAATCGAAGAACATCAGCGATTCCATCCGAAGAGAGGACGAGGACCTCCACGCAGCCCTCGTCAACGCCATTTTCTCATCCGACTCCCCACCTCAATAAGCTTGTAAAATTATGTTCATATGCATCAATTTCTTAACCAGATTGTACGGTGCTTTGTATACAATATCCACGGATGAATTCGCATATTTATCCATTTCACCCGTGAACCATTGTTTTGAACAAGATGTTTTAACTGGTTAATCGTTATCACTACCTAGTCGATTATCGACTTTTCTACTTGGATGCTTATTTGTGTGGCTTACAGTATTTTTAAGAGGATGTCGGCCGCGCGGCGTCGGATCCACAAGGCGGACAACACGCGGCTGCGTCGGCTGACACAGGCCTACCTCACTCCCTTCCAGGGAACGGCCGGCCCCATTACCACGACTTCAAAGGTCGACGGAGTATATTCCATAGGTGAGAAGTGTGGATTCTTGTTCAAAATGCAGTATGAGTTCCTGCGAGAACCAGGGCATTTCGGAATGTTCGACTAGTAGTGAGTCTGGGTGGACTGAGTGATGTCATGTTTTTGGTAGTACTAGCGCAGGTACCACCATTTGGGTGATTGAGCCAGGGTTAAGCTCTATGGTCTCGTGGCTAACGCTATTGAGGCGCTGGATTCTAAACTAACAGTACTAAACTGTTAATCAGATTTATGGTAGCCTCAATCCACGCGCTTGTTGCAAAATTATTTGCGTACGTATTCCAAAATTATTTGCGTACGTACGTATTCGTGAAATCCAGAGGAGCTGCATAGGATGCACTGAAATCGTGCTAAAATTAATTTTTGTCATTATTATGGCTATCAAAAATCGAGCGTGTGCGCAATGGGCCTGTTGTTGCCCATAATATTCTTCTAATGTTTCTTCTCTTTCAGTCCAGCATCTGATCATGCAGCATCAAAACGTGACGAGTGGTCTGTTCCCCCGATACTCGAAAGATACCAACGTGGGCTATGTGAAGGACAGCATCTACTGCGCATGGGCCATGTGGGCCTGTTCCCTCGCCTACAAGTACTGTTCCACGGTATTTCTTATGAATATTCATCTTCAGACGCATGGATGACGAAAGGGGACGGCAGACGGAACTGCGACAGTCGGCTGTCAAGACGATGCGAGGGATTCTCTTCTGTTGGATGCAGCAGACACCGAATGTAAGCCAATTCCACAGTTCCTAATAGAAAGCATTTGCAGCTGAGTCTGTTCAAGACGAACAACAGTCCGGAGTACGCCCTGCACGCTCGATTCGACCTCCAGACGGGAATGTCTCTGGCTTCGCCGACGGATAAACAGTACGGACATCTGCAGATGGACCTCATCGCCCTCTACCTCCTGGCACTCGTCCAAATGATCTCCGGAGGCACCAACGTATATTTTTAGTGGTTTATGTAGGGAAATATACATTTTAGATCATATACACTCACCACGAGGTGAATTTCATCCAGAACCTGGTTTTCTACATTGAGGTTAGTGGGATACAGTACACCTTAAGCAATCATTCAGAGGACCTACCGTACCCCCGACTTTGGAATGTGGGAGAGGGGCACTCGATACAACAACGGGAAGCCGGAATTACACGCTTCAAGCCTGGGAATGGTTAAGGTAATACTTCTCTTGTGTACCTTGTAACAATTGAACATTGATTGTTTCCAGGCTGCCCTTGAGGCGATCAACGGCTTTAACGTGTTTGGTAGTTCGGGAGGCAGTTCTTCTGTCATCTACGTGGACATAGACGGCCACAACCGAAACAGGACCACATTTGAGACCATCCTGCCGCGAGAGAGTAACTCAAAGGTTCGTTTTCCATAAAACTTCATATCGTCGGTTATTAGAACACGGATGCCTCTCTGTTGCTGACCGTCGGCTGGCCGGCATTTGCCACCCACGCTGAGAAGCTGTTCGAGAAGACCGTCAAGAAGTGTATCCGTCGACTGGAGGGAAAGTACGGCGTCCGCAGGTACTGTAGCAATGGGGCGCAGTAATCGTCGATTAAGATTCCTCCGTGATGGCTACCGTACAGAATTGGAAGACAACACTCGCTTCTTCTACGACGAACACGAGACTTCTCGCTTCCACGGGATCGAATGCCAGTTCCCTTCGTTTTTCGGATACATCTGCCTCACTGGTATGGTGTTCAAAATGTCAGGAACTGGTTGATTTAGCTGCTCTGCGGGGAGAACAGGACCTCGCTGACCAGTACTGGGAGAAGCTGCAGGCGCTGCTGGTCAGGGACGAAGGTAAGTATTGTTCTTTTTTGTGCGGGACAGCTGGACCATTTCGACTGGGCTAGGGCCGGGCTAAATCGGTCCGAGCCCAGCCGAACCACACTTGGCTAAAGTTAAAGGTTATTTTGTCGATTCCCGTATGCTGCAAAAGCAACTAATCATTCCGTTTCAGATGTCCCTGGTGGTTTCATAGTGCCCGAATGCTACTGCGTGGATGAAATGTGCATAAAGGCCGAACGACTGAACCCGAATTCCACCGAGTTCTACCCAATGTGTCACTCCGACTTCGGCCATCATCTGTGGAGCAACGCCATCTACATCATCCTTAAACTCATGCGTACGTATCCTTTCTTCCTACCGTAACCTTTCCTTCAGGCGAGGGGTTGATCCATCCGGCCGATCTGGATCCCATAAATCGGCGTCTGCCGGCCAGTCAGCGGCCGAAGCACTTCAACCGCCACTCTGCCTTCCAGGTGAGACTCGCTCTAGGATGATCGTGCTACCTGTATGCCAAATTGAGTTAAATTTTGTATGAAGGAGGAGGTTCCCCACTGGGGGACCACCTCCGACCGCATTTCTGGCTGCGTTAGTACTTCTACGGAGTGAATGTAGGGTTCAACTCAGGGCAGTATGGAAGGAGACCCGGTGGTGCAGATCGCCCTCATCGCAGAGTCGACTCGCCTGCAGATGATGCTCTCCACCTACGGCATTTCCTCACAGACGCCTCACGAGGTGGAACCCATCCAGATCTGGCCCAGTTGGCGAATGGTCAAAGTGTTCGAGTGTCTCGGCAAGGACAAGAAATTGGGGCTCGACGGCAGACCACCGCGGCCTTTTGGCCCTCTGAGCACTTCCAAGGTTAGACTCTTCTGAAGGGAGTTTATGCAAAAAGTTTAGGTGTTTCGCGTGTTTGGAGACACCGTGCTCTGTTATCCCCTGCTCTTCGAAGTCAAGGACTTCTACATCAGCTCAGACCCACCGGTACTCATCGATGATATCAAAGTAAGTTGACTCCATGTGTTCGGATCATGTGAACTGGGCTTTCTCTTCGCCGAAAGCGGTCATGTTTGCGGGAAGGGTTAAATATATCACTGAGGCTCAAAGTTTACGGATTATACCCAATGAAGGCCCATAATTTAGGCAGATGCCCTAATTTCAGAGTCCTTAAAAAGGGGGTGCCTTTTTGAGGACCTCAACACTGGGGTTGCCCAATTATGAAACTCTAAACATTAGAATAGTTTCGTATTTTAAGACTATACTGAACTCGTATGGACCAAATGTCTTTTCAGCGCGACATTGAGTTCGTGGCCCGTCGCTGGAAACTGGCCGGCCGCCCCACAATGGCCGTCGTCCTCCGAGAGGAGAATATGACTGGGGAGTACTTCGACCACGTGCTGAATCTGCTGGTTCAGTTGAAGAATGGCCACGTGAACGGCGTGCGAGTGAGGATGGGCAGAGTACACGTTGGTTTATCTAATTGCATACACATTGGCCGTTTTTTCAGCAACTGCTCAATGCCAGTTGTATCGAACACGTGGATTTTGTGGACAGCGACGAAGTCAACTTTGACGTGGAGATTTTGGAGGAAACGGATGGAAACCAGACACTTCTCTCGCGACTGAGCCTGAAGGAAACTGCAGACGACGAGTTCACGAAACTGGTAGGGGCAGCCTCATTTCTATTTTAATTCTGGTTTAGTCGGACATTTCTGGAAAGTCGGAACAGGAACTCTTCGAAATCTGTGCAAAGGACGAGGTGGACCGTCCGCGACAGCTGGCATTTGCCCTGACCACTCTCTGGGATAGAACTTCTCCCGAGACACTCATTGAAGGATGTAGGCCAAATCGATCTGACCCAATCAAATCGTCCTTTTTAGTATCGATTCGCGAACGCCTGGAAAAACTCTACCGTCGCACCTGCCAGCTGAGGCTGTGGTGGCTCGTCCGTTTCTGCGCCGGACGACTGCGCAAGACCATCACTTCCCTCTCTCCGGCCATTACCAACATGCTCGTCCGAGGAAAACAGGTGGCTCATTTCAGAGGTTACGGTAATTTCTTTGTTCAGGTTACGGTAGGCGTGCGAGGAGTGTCGGAACAGTGCATCAGCCGTCCGTTGGCTCCTTCCGACTTGACTGACCTCGTCTTTACCTGTTGCCCAGTGGCGGACCCACAAGTGGCCGTCGTACAACAGGAGCTCATCATCGCTTGCTCCGATCTGGTTCGTAGTTGATTTTGATGACGGGATGTGTCCTACCTGTACTGGTAGCGGCTAAAGGGTTTATAAATAGGTCACGCAAAGTGTCGCCGGAATTACCGTAACCCAAACCCTCATTTTGGTTCATGACAGGGTGTCTGAAAAACAAACTCAAGGCCTTTTTACACCGGTTACTGCGAATTACGAAAAAAAAACCATGTTGGGTTCCCTTCCTTCGTAGGGTTCTACCGTAACTACCAGCCGGGTGTCAATAATGACAAAAATGACGCCTTTAAAACCGTGGATGCACAGAGCATTTGTAATAATCATTTGAAAATTCAAGGTATGTCTTTTCATGTATAGGCGTCTTTGTTTTTAAAACGGTGGCAATCTTCAAATCAATGTCCGAATTCTTCTTTTAGATGTCGCAAAACCCAGCTGCCTTCGACGGAGTGCTTACGATTCGCCTCTCTTGGCTCTCAGATGCGATCACTCTCCTTTTGGATTACCTCAAGGAGGCCCTCCCCGCCAAACTCCACAACACCCATTCGGTCATTCTACAAGGTTTGTTTCAAATAAGGCCTTCGGGTTGACTTCCTTTTAGAAGCGAAGAAGAACAGCATAAACGACCTCTCGCCGACCGCCATCAAAGAGGCCGTCACCGCCCTTCTCACTCGCAAGGACTGGCACCTTCTGTAGGTCTACCGTGGCCTTCAAAGTTAATTTTCGTTGCAGGACCCCTCTGCAGACGCGTCGTTTGAACGGAGCCCTCAACCGGATGCCTCTCCATTTCTACAACCGCGTGTGGTCTGTTCTGGAGAGGGCTCGCGACGGACTGGTGATCGCCGGCCAGTTTCTGCCTCAGGTGGGAGTGCTACGTAGCCGAGGGGACGGTAATCCCGATTAATCCGCGAGGAACACATCCTGCCACGATATCTTGAATATCCGTCTGTGTTTAATCGACGCTAAAGGAGCGAGGTTGGGGATTACAGGGGAAGATTGGATTAATCTTAATCACATGAGCAGCAGAGCTTCCGTGACGCTTCGGAGAGTTGTTGTTGTGAGTCAGGACCACGTAAAAGAGAGGAACACGTGCTGTCATTTGGAAAGGATTAGCAGGAAACTGGGGAAATTGACAAAGGCACAACAGGAAACACGGCTATTTTCAGAGAATTCACGAAATGAACCTTTCAGGAACCCACGCTCAGCGACATGACCGAGTTCGAACTCACCTTCTCCTACAGGATTGAGGGGATTCTCAGCCGAATCGTTCATCCAGAGTATCGACAGCTCACAATTGAGGTAAGAATTGGGAAATTGATGCGTAAGGACTAGTTAGGGCACTTAAGGTAGCTGTTTTTTAGAAATGGTTTTTTGGCAAAATAAGCGCAGGGTTACGGTAATTCCTCAAGGAAATTATCTTTAAACTCCCCAGCTGCAATGGTGTCAAGAAACATAGCTTAGAAGACATTCCTTTAAAGAACACTTTTGCTCTTTTGTAAGTAACAAAGTGCTGAATTTTTCCCTTTCGCACATTTTCGTTAAAATAGAATATTGGACCATTTCGTCGCCTCGGTTGAAATTTCAGATCTCTGCGACGTTTCGCAGTTTGTATTTACTAGGTGAATGTCGCCGGATGAGCATCCGTCACAATCCGCTCATCCGTCGCAAATGATTTCTTGATGCATCGTCAGCTAATCCTGCAGTATCAATTGCCTACGACTTTCCACGCACATAACATTCGCATCCTGGAAAGAGCGCCCACTGTTCCGTTTTGGACCGCGTGGGATTTGTGACGACGAGAAGAGAATTACCCGGTGATACAGGGCAAAATGGTGGTATCTCGAGAGTTTAGTGGGCCAGACGTTGCGGGATAATCACCTATGAGTATGTGTTTTGAAATGGAAACGTCAGTCTGATCTTTCTTAGAAAGCGTAGCTACATGGTCTGTCGCGAAGTTTCTGCAAAACCTACGTATATGGTTTTTAGGCCCAAAGTTAGGTGTGGCTACACGTTAAGGTGGGGAACCCTTAGTTGATCCCAGCTGAGTTAGTCAAAGATTTAGCTTTGGACCAAAAGGTTTTGTCCAGTAGGGTAAACTGTGAAGCGCTTAAGTTTAGAGCTTACTTAACATGGAGGAGTGAAGTGGGAAGTTAAGGTCTCTGAGCAGGTCACGCTAAGGTTGCGCAGGAATTAATGTAACGCCTGCTGCACCCAGGGTTTGGGTAAGCACCCTACGCTCGCGCAGCATGAGGTTATCTTTTTGATAACCTGAATTGATCCGCGTTCCTATTATCGATGGCCCATTTGTCTTAGCAGCATGGGTGTGCCTCGAAAATTTGGTCATTAATTACGGCGGTGATCTTCGGACGGCATAGTTTCTTCGGCTTGTTCTGGCTTATCGAGTATTTTTGTTTATTTTGCAGCTGCTGTGCATAATCGCGACTATCGTTGAGCGCAATCCGGAAGTGTCTTTCGGATGTGCGAGGATCGACTGCGATCTGGTGAGTCAGTGGCCGTACATGCCTCAACCCTCCTTCAGCTGATCAAACAGGCCTTCAATCTATACGCCGATGAACAAGGGATTGCGGACAGAACCGACCTCACTCCGTTCTACCAGCTGGAGAACCTCGCTTTGAAGACATCGACAGCCACTTATCTCACAAAGGTAGTCCTTCTACTGGCCTCAGATGAACGACCCTTTCAGGTTGTGGTCGAGTTCATCCTCTGCGGCAGACACTTCTCCCAAGTGATCGACATCTTCGGAGTGAGCCATCCTCAGAAGGAACCCCGCACTCCCAACCCAGCCGATTGTAAACTACAGTAGCCCCATCGCAATAGTGTATTTTATGTGCTGATGCCCTAGTTTTATAGGATTCTAGTCGTGCCTTGCCATACAAAACGAGTCTCGTAATTGTACAATTTGCCATAATACAGTTTTACTCTAAGAGATCACAAAGAGTGTGGAATATCCCCATGGGGGATACAGCGTGTCCGACATGGACAGGGAAGGTGCCATTCAGCAGTTGAGGAGTTGCGGCAGCAGCATCTGCGGCATAAGCAGCGGCGGCATCTGCACATTCTGAAGAAAGGAAATGGTCTGAGAGGGAAAAGGGGGGGACAAACCGCCGGTTGGATGAGTGGTCGGAGCAGGTCATTGACCATCTGGTTGCAGAGGAGCTGCTGGAGACATTCCATGAGACGAGGGTCGGGAGAGGAGGGCACGGGGGAACAGGAAAGACCGATGGGAGACACACTGCCCGAACTCTGCGAAGAGGAGTCGTCTGAGTAACGAATTGTCGTTCCATGGGAATCTAAACATACAATTGTACATTTTCAATTGATAGTCTTACCGTCTGCTACTTCATTCTTCGGAAGGATTCTGAGTCTCATGTTGCCATTTTTCGACCGTATGGTCCTTAGAACAGCCGCATTCTGTCCAGGTTGGCGATGGCGAAAACGGCGGATGAGGGCATTTGCCCTCAGGGACATTACGGTCTTACACGTGTCACACTGGCACTCGTTGAACTGACACATGGCGGCGTGGCCCTTGAGGATAGAGACCACGCCGTGGCCTTCGCACTTCCGGCAAGTCAGTCGCTTCACTTAAACAAAAGAAGATGCGATGAAAGAGAGAATAAACTCACTTGGCTTCTTCTTCGGGAGGCTGTCCATGAGAGTTTGCTGTGATTCCCTGCACAACGATGCCTTTTATTCGCTGGGGGCGTGGCTTCTTTGCGGCCAATCAGTTACGTTGTGAGCTCCTTGAAGGGATTATCCAGCGACTCCTGGAGAACAACTCAGCACCACGCTCTGACGACACTCGAAATGTCTCTTTGTGTGGAAGGTCGCCTGAGTAACTCTGATTGTACCTCTCATTACAGGAATAGAGACGACCAGGAAATGGCACGGGATTAACCGCCGCGGACTCTAAGCGTCATCCAAGGGACTTCGGCAAATGAACCCAAAACAACTTTTTATACAGAAATCTTTCGACACTCAACAGAATGATGTGATTTCAATCTTGATCATATATCAGCACACAGATGATGTTGCTGCGAACTACCTAAATTTACTACCTAGTAAATTTAGCCTAAGATCAACAAACTTTTCTTTGTTTCTGTGTCTGTCTGTATTTC
>LNBV01014657.1:0-11082 GCA_001513535.1 Oscheius sp. TEL-2014 | reverse complement strand
TCTCGATTCCGATAAATAAATGTTAAATTTTAAATGTTAAATGTGAGAGAAGAACGTGAGATTTGGCGTGTAGTGATGTGCAGTGTGGGAGGAGTGCTTCATGTTTCGTGTCGGGCATAAGTCAAACTAGTACTGGTAGCCGGCAATGGTTACATCCACTGCATCATCATAACCGCCCAGAACGCTGTATGAGGAGATTCATCAAGGAGACTTGTCAACGGCTACAAAAGCTGAGACTCTGTTGGTTTTCTGATGAGTGCGTAATCTGGTGTCTTTGTGTAAGACGTCATTGTGTCTTGTGTTGTGAGACGTCGGGTGCCCTGGGATTGGGCTGGTTTCTGTTTTTTATGGACGTGCAACACAATATCGGACCGCATGTGCCCAGTTCGAGTTTTGTATTAATTGCTTTGCAACGAGCAATATTAGCCGAACCAGTTTGTCAAGAAGGCCGGGCATACGGGAAACACAGAGTCGTAGAACGCCCTGACAGAGAGGGGAAACATAACCAAAATGCAGCTGTGGAAGTGGGACAATGAAAGACATCTTTTCATCAACACGAACAACTTCTGCCCAAGCTAATATAGCAAAGCGTTAAATAACCCATGCATTTTATACATAACTTATCAAAACTCTTAAAATTTGCCAAAAAGATAACCAAGCTGGTCTGTTCAATGTGAATCTGTAGCATCACGTTTTTCGTGGGTACAAAGTAGGCAAGTAAAACTGATAAATCCGAACAAAAAGCAAGAAACCAAGGGGTTTAATTTGAATAACAACCACTATTTACTTTTTTATCGTTGAGAAACTACCCTGATACATTGCATTGTTTGAACTTTTCATGTCAGGTGTATACAGTTTCCGATGTGTGATAACAGTATTTTTGAGAGTGATTCGTTGTGAGAACAAGCCCCGTTTTTCTTTTTTTGTTTACATGAGCAGTTTAGTTAATCTAAATAATAGGAGTTATTAACAAATAAGAGGATTTCGAGGCAGCAGTCTTCGTCCCGTTCGTCCTTTTCGCCAAAGTGTCCTCGTTCTTCGTTGAATTTCTCTGTCGAGAAACAGCTATCCCCTTACAAAAGTAAGATCGTCCTGATTTTCTGAAGAAACAAATTAGCCCGGCCACTTTGCCCACTCTTAGCCCCTACATTTTGGTATCGTTTTGCCGCTCTCACCTAACTTTACACCGGAATTAAATGACAGTTTCTGTTTATCTCAGACATATTAGGATGTTCTTAGTTTTACATTCAGCTATATGTGATTTTCAGCCAAACCAATTATTAGAAATTGCATATTCAGTTCAGCTCATTAACATTTTGTTGACCTTTCCTGAGAAACTCTTGCCCTTGTAAAGTACTTTTTAACAGATATTGCACCGTTTTATTATCAATATGTAAAAGTATACACATTGCCAAATATACAGGACACCTTTCAACCCAAAAAATACCAAATTACATTAGTTTGCTCACATTGTTACGTAGTCAATACCAAGTATAAGAAGCCTCCGGTGTTTGGGATTTGCCGTTTCCGGAAAGACATACTCCTCCAACGCAAACCTCATTGTTAGGGCAGGGAGGGCAACGAAATCCTGAAAATAAAAACAAAACAGTTATTGTTGTGCAGGCAGAAGTTTAAAACAAAATCAAAAGTTGTGTGTAACCTGGTACTAAGCTCTTTTGCGAATGTGCACACTGTTTTTGAGTTACACAGTCTCCTGCTTCGTTTCTGTAGTAGCCTAGATCACAGGTACATGCAGCGGGGACACAGGGAGCGATGCAAGTACGGATCTGAAAGTTTTTTTTATAAACAACATTTGACATTTTACCAAAGTGAAAGCGTTTTTACATTTAGCTTCACAGAAGTTGCCACAGAGGTTGTAGTGTTCGTGGTTTGCACATTCTGAATAATCGTTTAGTTTTTTGTTGTTATTTGGGCGGGAGTAGGAAGGTTGATAAAGGACTGTTCGAAACTAAGAACATATGAAGTAGGTTACAATTTAACGAAAAGTCATTGAGGACCCTCAGTTTGAGGTTTCCCTTACCAGAAGTCGATTGGTTCAGCTCTACATTCAGCACCAGATACAAAACAAGTTGGAAGAACATGCACCCGAGCTAAGCTTGTTCTCCGAATAGAACACAGTTCAAATTTCTCTTCTATTTCAAAGAACCACACGCACTTTACCCAGCTACACCAGAACTTTGATGTTCCCTCGTTTCAAGTGAAAAGTGAACTTCAACGTATTGTTGTGATGTGGAAAATTTGCAGATCAAAAACTTTTGAATTGTGAATAGCATCAGATGGTGAATTTGATTTTTCAAACAGAGTGTTTCCTTAGTCATCAGAAACACCAATTCTCTTCGTGTCAACTCTTGTTTGAAAAGTTTCGACAGTGTCAGACATTTACGCAACGTTTGATAAAACATGTACAAGATAAACTTGGTTTGGCATATCGACAAAAAAACAATGTTTTTTTTTTAAAGTTTGCAACCGTCGTTGTTGTTTGGTATTCCTGCTGCTTCTAAATCTCATTGTCCCTTCTCCTCCAATCCAACGTCGGTGATCGTTCGTCCCTTACTACCCAAGCGATATCATGCAAGAAAATGTTTGCTAGCAACTAAACCAGGGCATATCCGATTAAAATGTTTATCTACAAATGTAACGTTGTGGTATCATAATGCGAACAACTGCATCATTATGACAATTCTGAGACTCGTCCTAGAGATGCTTTGAGTATTCTTTGAATGATCTGTCGTAAACTTCTTCAACCTCTAAAAGAATAGAAGCTAAAAATCTGTCAGTTGAACCACCTTAACAACTTAAACTTCTTTACGCTAAAAATGTTGATACAACTCAAACACATGTTGATCGCTTATGTCAATTGTTCACATGAGTGGAACTGTGCAACACATTTGTTGATCAATCTGAACATTTTTGTATTGCACACTTTCGTTTTTGAGAATTGTAACTGGAGTTCTTACATAATAAATTTGTAAAACATTTCTCAGAAAGTTTAATGGTATAGTGCTGCAAATACATACATTCAAGACAGTATTGTTTCGTTCAACTATTTTACAGACAAAGTGAAGCGGGGATAGATTTGTTTAGGTAAGTAAGATTTTCGTCAACAAATCGTAGGCGAAATCTCGGCTTGGGTTATGGGTATGTGTAAATCGGCTTCTTGGTAGGGGCAGGAGTTGTTGGGCACTCTGAATAAGACCATGTATACTACATAAGTTCGCTTGCTTACTCGGGCATTTGTTTTCTCTCACGCATCGTCCAGCAGCATTGCGATAGAAGTCTTTGTCACATGCACACGCCGGTGGGTTGCAAATTTTCGGACAACCTTGGGGCTAAAAAGGTTAAGGCATTTATGAGAACAGTTTTGTTATACTAACCTTGCAGAGAGTTGAACACTTGTTTTCACATAGGTTTCCACAATGGTTAACGACTTCATTTCTTGGGCAACCTGAAGCATTTATACCAGGTGATTCAAAAGCATGAAAAAGTGAAAGTCCCTACTATTTTGAAAGAACGTAAATTTGCCTAAATGTATCTGTTTAACTCACTGTTTGGGAAACAACGCAGGATTCCACTGTCATCCTGGCAATGGAAACCTTTCTTACACGGAGGATTGCAAGTCGGTGGTTCTGAACAAAGTGTTTCATCAATGTATCATGTAAATTAGTAAAATGCTTTTAATCTTACAGCATTGATTTCATAAGTGAAAAAAGTTTAAAAGAAGTCTAGCCTTACTTCCTGTTGTTGTAGCAGGTGGATCAGGGGTTGGATAATAAGCATTACATGGAGGTGCTGAAAATGTTGCGTGAGTGTGTGATTACCATTGTAACCTGCACAATAAGGGTTTCCGTATTGGTCATACTGGCATGTCTGGCCAAATGGACATGGTAGAATACACGGTGGTAACGTAGTGGTCGGTACTACTTAAAAAATTCTTCCTCCTTCTCTCTCTTCTTTATCATTGCATGAACGGAACTATCTTTTTGTTTATGTAATTGTATCATATCTGACACTGTTCAGAGTTGTTTACCTGCACAATATTGATTCCAATTTTGATCCAATTGGCAGTACTGTCCCAAGGGACATGAAAGTGCACACGCAGGTGGATCTGAACAAACAAACTGAAGAAAGAAGCTGTGTAAAGACATAGTTGACGGTGTTTTTACGAAAAGTTTTTTATATACACGTACCTATGGATTGACAAACCGGTAGAGCTCCGGGACCTGCCCAGAAACATGCCTGATGTTCAGAGCAAGCTGGGATGCAGTATGCTATAAAATGAGTTTTACAGTTGTGTTTTTAAAAACGGTTCGATTGAACAGTTAAAGGATTAGGCATCATCTACAAACATACGATAGCAATCTTGCGTTCCATCTGACTTTCTGCGACATGAAAGTCCAAATCCGCAAGTTGGAAAAGGAGGTAGACAATCCTGAGTGTAATAGGGAGTTGTGCTGGGAGCTAAAAACTCGTTTCATGTTGGCAGAGGTTAGTGCCCAAACAACGAAAACTTGTAAGTTTATAAACTTACGGGTTGGCACGCATGTGGGAATTCTTCCTCTTCCGACGAGCGAACATTCTTCATTGTAGCCACATGGCGGATTGCAAATGGCTGAATGTATCACATACAAAGGAACTTTTTTTGCATTTGTAATCAAGTATTTCATATTAATTTTATTATTTCTCACCTTCAGCATGTATAAACGTACCTTCAGCAACTGAGAAATCAATGAGAAGGCAGAGAAGAACATGCATCGTCAACGTATCGGTCTGGTTTCTCTTTACAGAACTCATTCTTTTATGTAGTAGAGGATGTTTACACCGGGACAATCAGTGGTTTTTGTTCATAGTTTATTCAAAAAGTATGTGAATCCTCTTATGTTGTGCAAAACACTTGTAAACACTGGAAATCTGACAAAAATGTCATTTCAGATCCTTCATGACATTGGCCAATTCGAAAAAGAACCTTTAGCGTGTTAACGTGTATAAACGGACCTTTACCAACTGTAATATTTTCCGCTGTTTTATTCAGGACGAACCAAAAAAAACCTAAAGCCCAGAAAAACGGATAAAAAACTTTTTAAAATCTAGACCTTCCCATAGCAAGGAATTCTGTCTACATCCACGGTGGATCGAATATAAACAAAACTTTTAATATAGTTTTCTGGTGACTGAATTTCCGATTTGCCTCGTTGAAGCAATGTTCAAGCTTTCAATATAAAGCTTGGTCTCCGATCAGGAGAAAGTTCACATTTCATCTCAATTTCAAAGAACAGTAACACTTTTTATTACGTTGTCTGGTGCAATCGCTTGAAGAACTTTATAAACGGTACTGTGTTAAACTCACTAGAATGATAATAGAAAACTTATAACTCTGTGTTAATGGCGAAAACACTGTAATGCAGGTTTTCATAAAATAACAAACATTCTTTTTTTGTTGAAAAACACGCTTGTTTAAAAATCTAACTGTGTGCAATATCGTAAAGGCAACTATATATTCATGGTAATTTTTATTGGAAGCGAATCGCATTTTAAGAAAAAGTACGAACAAGCACAATTTTGTTTTGTCTTAAGCATAAGGATGACCACTTGCGGTTCCTGGAGCCACACATTTGGCCTCCCCATCTACGACAATACAGTCCGAAGGAGCGAGACAGGTTGTGAATGCACACGGGTTCACGGCTGAAAGAAACATATTGAAATAGAGGTATTTTAGTTTCCTAGCAAACATAATAGAACAGAAGGTTGAACATAAGTCTTACGTTCAGTTTGTGAATCACATCCTTTATCTTAACAAGATGTATTGATTTTAAAACGGTAAGAATGAATATTAACTTACTGTTGCATTCATCCTTAGTCACACATTTGTTGTCATCATTTCTGTAGTAATTTTCATCGCAAGCACATGCTGCAGGCCCACAAACGAAAGAACAAAGCAATGGCTAAAACAAAATTGAAACGTGAATTCAAAATAGTTTACTCCTGAGAAGGCAGTTGCACACTTTCCTTCACAATGGTTTCCACATATGCTGTACTTCGAGTGTTTTGGACAATCTAAACCTGTTTCTGGTTTTCGATTTGATACTCACTTTTATCATCCGGTACACAAATCGGTCCAGTTGATTTCACTTCGCAGTGAGTCCCAATTTCACACAGAATGTTGCAAACGGTTGGTGCTAAAATTAAAATTGTTTTTCCTATATATTTTCACACACCTTTGGTTCCTCCAGTAGCATAGCCTCCAGTTGTTGGACATTCTGAACGTTATTCTGTTTCAGACTGAAAGTGAGTCACTTACTAGGACACTGCTTCTCCTTCACACATTTTCCTGATTTTGGATCACGATAGAGGTCTTTCTTGCAGACACATTTCGGAGGCCCGCAGATTTTCAGGCAAGCTTGAGGCTAAAATCACAACCGTTTATGAGTGTTTCTTATTTGCCATTTTACCTCACAAACAGAAGCACATTTATTTTCGCATAGGTTTCCACAAGGGTTGACTTCTTCACTGTCGCTGCATTCTGAAATAGAATGATACAAAAGAAGTTGAAGGAAGATTTGATTTGAATATATAGCTGAAAACTTTTGCATATAAACCCAATTTAACAATTCGATTTCGCCAAACGACGTTTAATCTTAAACTGTAAGAAAGTACACATGAAGTGAAAAGGAACCAATGGAGTAACCACCTTGTGATTTTTGAATGGTTTGAAGTTGATTTTCATTTTTTTTAAACATTTTAAGTTGATAATGAAAAATGTTGTTGGTCATAGAATTACATCTGATTCAAATGTTGAAATCGTTTCTTACTTGGAGCACAAACAGGCCCTGTAGGAGTATCGATACACGAAGCTCCATCAATGCAAAGCCCAGCCGTTGCACATGTCGGTATGGGTTCGATTATGGGAGTCACGGGTGGATCAACTAAACAAGATGTGAAAAGGAATTTGTTCTTTATATAAACTCCTGCCATCTTACTTTGCAGTGTTTGTTTCTTTAAAACTTGTAGGTGAATATATTTGGCTACATACTTTACATAAACAACTTCATCGTTTACTTTTAAAGTTTGACAAACTTGACGCAAACCTAAACTGTATGAAAGTAAACACGAAGTGAAAAGCGAACAGTCGGCGTAACCACCTGGTTCACGTGTTCATTGTTTTAGGATCGACTTCAATATTTTTACTTTTCATGTTTTTCTTCGCAAACGTTGTCAATTGAAAAAGTTATTCCTCACTTGGAGCACAAACAGGTCCCTTAGGAGTATCGATACACGAAGCACCATCAACACATAGGCCGGCCATTGCACATGTTGGTATGGGTTCGATTATTGGAGTCACGGCTGAAAAAATCGATTCGAAAAAAGTTCTACATATATATTTACACCTTCTGACTTTACAGTTGTTGTGTCAGTAAAACACGGGAAACCGCCACATGGGCCACCAGCTAAACAGATCTTTGTCTCAAAATTAAAATTAAAACATAAGCGAGCAACTAAGGGTTATCATTTTTGCAAATTAAGGAAACTTAATCTCAAGGAAAAGCAAAGCGCAATAATAACAAACGTGTTGGTGGGTCAGAAACACATTCCGCTCCATTTTCAGTAATGTCACAGTGTTGGCCAATTAGGCAACCATGATTGCAAATAAGATGCTCAGCTGCAAATGAATGCTTTTCTGTGAGTTCGATGTCCTTTAGGAACTGCATTTTTTAACCGCACCTGTAGTAGGTTCGGTTGGATCACGCGTAGGGGTGGGGCTCGGTTCTTCAAAAAAAAAATTACAATAAGTACTTTAATTTATTACTAACCTCCCCTGTCAGGCGCGCAAACTTCATCTTTTCCATCAGATTCGCAATGTTCTCCAGGAGGGCAATTGCGATTGCACGGACGAACAGTCTGAGCGGCTGAGAAAGCCACCAAGCAAAAAATAGTCAGGGCAATCATCGCAGTTGTGTACCCAAAACTAAGCAGTTTATGAAGTCTCTAACTTGTTCACCCAAAGATTAAAAGTGATTTTTGTTCTTTACTGATATGAAACGTTAATCCTATTATAACACGAAAACAATGGTGAAACTTTTGTTAGTCTGATTTGAACGATTAACTCCGTCCGAAAATACGAACTGGACTAAACATCTAAAATTTATTGTCGAAACCTTAGCTGTCATGGTGGCAATATAAATCTAATGGTTTTTAGGCATTTCGAAGGTACGGTGTCTCACGTGGTGGAGGAACTTCGACACATTGAGGACCGCTATCCGTTACGACGCAGACCTGGGATGGCGGGCTGCAAGGTAGAGGACAAGATTGTTCTGAAAATTAGCATTCTGATAAAAGAAAACGGATTTGGGGTTCCTTGACACACCATGGTCTACAGTTAGATTATGTGAATCTCACTGACCTACGCAAATTTGACTTCCATCTTTGTTTCTTTGACAGATGTGCCCCGGCGCACAAGGAGGTAGTGGTGGAACACAGGGTCTATATGATGGAACAGGAGAAGTGGGAGGTAGTGTTGGATATGCAGTTGCTTAAATATGTGTAACTTCATTCAGGGGTTTTGTAAAACTTACGAGTTGGGAATCCAGGCTGACATATGGGAAGTCCCTCAAAACCAGGTCGGCAAACGTGATTTTCAGAGCACGGAGGATCACAATGCTCTGAAATTCAATATTATTTGATAAAGTCTGGCTCATTTCGATATTTAAGGCAAACAGCGAACACGAGTGACACATACCTACGCAAGTTTGAGTTCCTTCCTTATTTCTTTGACACGTGTGTCCTGGCACACAGGGTGGAAGCGGTGGTACACAGGGTCCATAGGATGGCACAGGTGAAGTAGGTATAGGTAGAGGAGATGGAGTTGCTGTAAGATGAATGTGACTCATTAACATAGAAAACTTACTTGTTGGGAAACCAGGTTGACAAATGGCAGTTCCTTCGAAACCAGGTCGGCAAATGTGATTTTCAGAGCACGGAGGGTCGCATTGTGCTGAAAACCACATATTTCTGAGAATGGTTGAAACCCCAATAACGACTTGGAAACATAAATAACAAGTATCTTTCTCACATTTGCAATACGGCGCCCCTCTGCTATTCAAGTCACAAATTTCTCCAAGAGGACATGACAATATACATGGAGGTTTTCCTAAACGAATAGGTTTTGAAAAGTCATCACAATAAAAAACGACCTTTGCAATACGGATCACCGTTGGCGTCTATCGCACAGGTTTGCGGAAATAAGCAAGCTAAAGGACAGGGTGGATTTGTTGGCGTTTCTGAAAAAGCAGCTTGAATTTCTGTTTACGTTTTTGAATGTTTTTATCACGATATCAAAATAAAATGAAATCTGGTAACTCACCCGTTCCATGTTGACAGCTGGGAGTTCCGTTGGCATCAGGAATGCAGGTGGCACCCCCAGTACACGGAGGGTCACAAGCTTCTTAAAAGTGATTTTCTCGCTTATTTGCTTAGTGTTTTGGTGGTCTCACCTACGCAACTCTGGCTTCCGTCCGGGTTTCTGCGGCATGTGTGCCCAGGGGCACATGAAGGAAAAGGTGGCTTGCATTGTGTCGATGATGGGGGCAATGTTGTATAGGTTACTAAATACAATGATTATATGTGTATTGATTGCTGTATTTGAATGGATTGGTTCAGGCTGTTATATATTATATTGAGATTCACCCCAAGAAGTCTCTTGGAAACATTTCTGTACATCACCGGGTCCAAAAAGACAAACTGTCCCTGATGGGCAATGCTTCTCACAGATCTTTTCAGGAGGTGTAGGCACTCCCGGAGGCGGTGTTGTGTTTTCTTTCAAACAACTCAGTCGTTTTGAATTCATATAAGACGAACCTGGCTTAGAGGGCTTAGAGTAGCACTGAGCAATTGGATTGCAAGGGGGGCAACAGCAAACAACAACTTCAATAACACAGACTTGTTCCGGTTGACAATTGCATTTTGTTCCTAAATGTTTTATCTTTCTTCCATATGTGTTCATTTTACCTGGAACGATTCCACAATGGAGTTCCAACCAGGACTCCAGGACACATTGTTGTCTTCCAGTACATCTCAAGGCTTTGCACTGTTTGTAATAGTTGGAGTCGATGGGAGCAATTGGGGAAGGCGGTCCTGGTGTAGCAGGTGGGAGTGGAGGAGGTGGCGGGCCACCAATTTTTCCTAGTACGTAGGTTTTGGGAGCTTGCATTTAGCGGAAACCTGGATTTGAGTAACAAATTGGAATCGGGGGACAAGGAGCTTGGATGCAGGTCACTACTTGAAGAACACATAGTTGATCTGGGGCACAGTTGCACTTCACTCCTGAATTAGGAAATTCATTGTTAAAAACAAACCTGTTAATTTTGCATACCGCTTTGTATAACGTTCACAAACGACTCTATTCCGGCCCAACTTGCTTAATTGAACCTACCTGGACTAATACCGCAATGCAACTCCAGCCACTGCTCGAGAATACACTTCTGTGGAGAAGGGCAATGCAGTGCTCTACACTGCTTGTAGTAGTTCTCTTCAAGCGGAGACTTAGGAACAGTTGGTGTTGGTGTTGGTTGAGGCGTTGGAACCAAAGTGACCTCACCTTAACTCTTGTTGTTTAAGCGGTTTTTTCTTTGGTTGGTTTTTTACACAAACATATCCAAGAGATCGAAATTTGAATGCAATTAAATGTGAAGGTAACGCAAGCTAGTGTTTTGTTTTATTTGACCTGTACTTACCGTTTGGAGAATGACAGTGAGGAATGGGATCACAAGTAGCTTTGATACAAACAACATCCTCTAGAACACAGACTTGTTCTGGTTCACACTCACAAACGCATTCTGAATAACTTATAATTCGGGAATGAAAATGACTAACTCAAATCTGAATTACAATACATCCTTTTGTCCGGTAGCAAGGCACACTGAAGATGTTCCGGACAACCCTGAGCTTTGCACTGATCATAGTAGTTGTCTGGTCCAGGAGTAGGAGAAATGCTTGGAACAGTGGGCGGAGATGGAGATGGTCCTGGAGTGGGTCCAGAAGTTGGAGACACACTAGGCACTGTGGGAGACG
>LNBV01014536.1:0-22819 GCA_001513535.1 Oscheius sp. TEL-2014 | reverse complement strand
ACTGTATATAAAGCTAAGAAAGTAAAGAACGTCGTCGAATCAAAAAGATCTTTAATAAATATGATTGAAAAAACGTTTTATGCGTTTAAAGCCGTATAATATAATGGTCGAAGGATCGGTTTGGCGGGCTGCAAAGTGCATAATCCCAGTCTCGATAATGCAAACAAGACAGGGCAGACTGACCCGCGTGTTCCAACCAAAGACACTTTATACGGTTTTAGTTTAACAGAAGTAATAACTGAAATTAGTCATGGCCGTTTTTAAGTTTCGAAATCACAGAAACCATTTTGCAATGAGATAACAAAACACGGCGTGTGTTCCAGCGGTGCGTGTCAAAGAGTCGCAACACGTATGGTCAAGGTCAACAATGAGGCCCTCACTAAAAAGAAAGAGTTTCATTTTAATAATACTATTCTACTAAGATAACGGTAGGGAAAGCGAAAATTGTGTAAAAGGGCGCGATTCCGTTTGGGGCTGACTCAACCATTTGTTGGCACCCGGCCGAATAATTGATTGATACGGGCGTAAACAGTGTCTCTTGATCTGAAGCGACATATGCGTATTAGTCAAGGGAAATCCTTAAACGCGAGTTTGCGATCCTTTCAAGAGGCACATTCAAAAGTGGACTGCAAAATGAAAGCCAAAGTATGAAATCGGGAAATTCCTCGATTTCTCTATTTTTTTATTGTCCATTAGGAATGTTTTTGTCTCAAGAGCAAACTTTACATCTTGCATGTTTGGATCTACCCTGGAGCCTTTGGTGTAAGCTGACATTCTTTGGGAAGACTAAAAGGTTTCTGGTTCCCAGAAGGCAGAGGGATGGAATTAACGATTCAAGGGCTTCCAGAAATGCTTCTCAGTCTAAGCACTGCCCATCACCTTTTTTCCCTCCTAATTCCCGATTGAAACCCCAAATCTCGCGGCGTTTCCTAATGGACCGCAGCGCAAGGTCACGCGACGCGGTCTGCTCCACGGCCAATATGAACAAATACCTTTTATCGCAGCCAACTATTATGCACAAACAACGATTTATAGATCAAATGGCTGATTATTTGGTTTCAGGAAATATGAAACAAATATGGACATGACGGATGAAATATTAGCTGCCCTTGGCTTTGTGCTTGTGAGCACATGTGTAATATTTCTAATTCGCAAATTGATGGAAAGCAGGAAAAGAAAAGCGCTCAATGATTCTACCTCGGCGAAAAGTGAGTATTTGTTTTAATTTATCTTTTTTGTTATCTCATAATAAGAAAAAATCCAATTACATAAAAGAAACACAAATACAAAAATTATACAATTGTAGTATTCCACTTAATGAGAAGCAAATGCTCGTTTTGAGCAATTTTGCAAATTTTCGTTGTGAAACAAAGACTATTCTTTATATATTTTCAAATTACAGTGAATAGAGAGAGCTAAAAGTTTACAAACTCCTACAAAACTTTCAGGTGGTCACTACTGGAGCCCTGTCGAGTTGGTGGAACATGGATTTTTCTGCGCATGCTGTAAAGGAAATCTGACGACAGGCTATGAATGTGATTTCTGTACTCTAAAAGTAGATTCGGTTGGTTTTATTAGTGAATCATGGCTTATCATTGATTTTTATCAGATTCCTTGTGCTAAACTCATTGCAACGCGTTCTCCATGCAAAGTGATTCACGCGAAGAATTCGCACGAAGATGCCATGCCACATCACTGGGTAAGAATAGAAACGGAACCTTTTCATTTGTAATTCATTGAGAACCAGGGATGAGACAAAAAAACAAGACACTCCTTTAGGTTCCTGGAAACATCGATGAGGAAAAGTTCTGCATGGTTTGTGATGAATTGTGTGGAGGAGGTGTTGGATTACAAGATTTTCGATGTTCTTGGTAAGAAATTCTTAATTTCGTTTTAAAAATTGAACTTTTAGGTGTGTCCGGGTGGTTCACACGCATTGTTTCAAAAAAGTAGGCAAAGAGTGTGACTTCGGCCCACTGAAACGATTCATAATCCCTCCCAGTTGTGTGACAACGCGGAAGTCTACCAACAGAAGTCAGAAATCGGTACATTTGCCTGAGAGAAAAAAACAGGGAACACTTTTCAGCCGGTCGTTGATTGTTTGAGGGCGCCAGGGGATGTTCAGCAATGGCAGCCAATAATTGCCGTCGTTAATCCTAAAAGTGGCTCCGGAGCAGGAAAAGGAGTGTTGCGGAAACTTAGGGCCCATCTACACCCTGTGCAGGTAAAAAATAGTAAATTTACTTTAGTTATTTTTCCTTAAGGTTATCGATATCACCAAATCCCACCTTCGCTCATCTTTAGCTTGGGTTGAGGAACAGACAGAGGTGAGGTGATTCAAAAACATTGTGACAGAGGTGGTTTCTGGGTCTTTAAAAGGAGCTCATGGATTGAATTTCAACGTTGCAGAATAGATTAGCGAATCTATGCTCTTGCTAAACCGATGTGTTTGCATGTTCAATTTGAGAACAAGTTTAAAAATTAATTGTATCTTAATTGAGTGAATTTGCTAACACTAATGGGAACGATTTCAAAACATGAAGGTTAAAAAATCTATCGAAAACGAACGTGTGAGCGATAAAATCTGTCAGAAAGATACGGAAATGCCGTAAACATAAATTTTTATGGGTTCTAAACTCTTTGTTTTCAGCTAAACGCCCGCGTAATTATCGCCGGAGGAGATGGCACAATTTCATCAGTTCTCGATGAAATCGATAAGCTAAATAGACCATTACCGGTAGTTTTTCAATTTCCTTTTTTTGTATATAAAGCATTCAGGTAGCCGTATTGCCTTTGGGAACCGGAAACGACTTGTCGAGGGTGTTGAACTGGGGAAAACATAGTGACGGCTGCATAAACATTGTAGATGTGAGATTTTCGAAAGCAATTCTTTATATATTAGTTTTTAGCTTTTCGAGGAAATCTTTGAGGCAAAACCTGTCGATTTGGACAGATGGACTGTGACGGTTGATCACAAACGAAAGGTAGCATTTTGAAATGGAATTTTCTAAAATTTGTTTCAGTTGGGCGTGCGTCTTTTTAATAAAACATTGTCCATGACGAACTACGTTTCGATAGGAGTAGATGCATGCGTGACACTAGGCATGCAAAACACAAGAAACTCCATCCCACGGGTACTTAGCAGCAGGTTAAAAGCTTTTTTAGGCATTTCATTCGTTCTTTCAGGTTGTTCAATAAGTTCCTCTTTTTCACATTTGGAACGAAAGATGTCATCGAAAGAGCTTGCAAAGGACTGAACAACAATATTGATCTTTACATTGATGACAGGTAAAATTTGTAATCTTTTTAAAACAATATGTATGTAAAATATATTCTTTCAAGGCAACTTAAAACGTTTGAATCCCTTTTAATTGTGTTTGTTTAGTGAGGAGCCCATGGAACTTCCGGAAATCGAAGGCCTTGTCTTTTTGAACATTGGCTGCTGGGGAGCAGGAGTTCGGGTAAGATTTGTATTATTTCGCGCCTTTATTTACCTTTCTAGCCTTGGGATGGTGCTCCTGAAGAAATGGAATCGGCGATGAGCGATGGAAAATTTGAAATCTTTGCTGTTACTTCATCTTTTCATATCGCTCAACTACAGGTATTTACTCAAAACTTGGGCTTTTAAATGTGTTTTCTTTAGGTTGGATTGTCATGTCCTTTGCAAATCGCTCAAGCCCGAAAAGCTGTTTTGAAAGTAAAACAAGGCCATATTCCCATGCAAAGGTAGTCTTTCAACAGTAAAAAAATAATGTTGGTTTTTAGCGACGGCGAAGCATGGCTCCAATCTCCTGCTACAATCACGATTACACACAAAGGAGTTAGCAAAATGTTAGAGAAATTCGACAGAATAGATGCAACACGTAGCGGATTTTTCTAACGTAGGACACAGTTCCTACCTTGTTTTTGTTTTTGTTGACGATTGACTTCAGTTTTCTTTACAAAACAGCTTATAAGTGATAGATCTCCTAGTCTTCATAATAGGCACCGACACGATTCTTTCATTCCGGTTTTGTGATGATGATCATGCTCAGCATATCTCAGTACCTTCGCTGTACGCTTCACTTTGTACAGCATACACGAGTTCACTAGTTTATGTCATTTTCTAGTTTTTAATAAAACTTTTTTAAAGCGTCGAGTGAAAAAGCGAAGGTAAAAATTTATTAGTACTTCTAATTACAAATTGTATAAGTATACTTGCCGTCTGGCAGTCATCACACCTTCTTTTTTCCGGTTACCATAAGAGTTCCACGGTTGGTGAGGTGGCTGGTCACAGTTGCAGGGTCGACGTCTGAGGGCAAGCGGTACGCTCTGTGAACTTCACGAGCAACCGTTCCGTGTTCATCGGCGCGGTCCTGAACAAAAAGAATTGCCGAAAGTGTTTTGTTTAAATCGTAACGTTTTTCGTTTGTTTCTATCAAGCGCACAATAAAGTACCACTTGGATTGACAAGATCCAAAATATTTCAGTTTATGGGATAAGTTACGTTTTTTTTTAGAATGAGAAAAAGGTGTATAAGCATCAAACTTTTTATCAAAACAAGAGTTGATCAGTTATCTTTGTCCTAGGTGTGTTGCCAACAAATAGTTCAAGTAATGCTGTTCACCAAGCTGTGTAATGTCTAGCAGAAGACTGTTATTGCTTGTACCTGACGGAAAATCAGCGGTTTTGTTATGAAACATATATCTCAAAAGATTACAACATTAAAAGATTTCAAATCGCTTTTCATTATTAGACTGTAGCACCGACTTAAGATACGGCAGCCAAACTCAATGGAAAAACAAAGATCGATATACTCTGAGTGTATTCATCAATCTGTTTTGAAGGAAAAACCCCAATGTTGAAGAAAACCTTACTTCGTGTCGACAATGAATTATCAGTTCGTGTCCAGCAACCTTGACGTCAATTTCGTTTGGAGTGAAAAACTGGGCATCAAAATTGACTTCAAACTTTTCCTGGGTGTTTATAACCTAAAGATTTGTTTAAAGACTGTTACTTTTTGACGAAACCTTGACAACGGCTCCATTGCCTTGAAGGGGCCAGTCCCAGGTTGTGGCGATTGACACGTCCATCTCTCGGCAGAGCAGCGGAACGTTTAGCAGGGCAAGAGATGCAGCTGTTGTAAATGAGACAACGCGGAAAACAATGGGTAAAGATTACATCGGCTGCTTCAAATAACAATCTTGAGAAGCATAGTTAAAATCGAGAGGTTTTGTGACAGTCGTCGATTCATATTCATTGAAGCGGGTATATATACAAATTCACCTTTTTCTTTGGATTGCCACCGGACCCTGAAGACAAGCGCACGGGCAGACGGGCTTTGACTTCTTGTCATATCATTCGACGCTAATGGACGTATTGTCTATTTGAATCTGGAGTCCAGAATACAAAGAGTCGGGGTCTTAAGAAGCTCTCGCGACACTTTTCGTATGAATGCCCTGAATGCCCTTTGGCGGCCTCCGTTTCGTCTGAGAAGAACAAAAGAAAAAACTGTCGACCAACTCGCACTAAGTGATTCTTATTCAAATCTCAGATTGTCAGTCTCCGCCCACTGATTTACTTAATCAAACTACTTGCTGCAACTTTGGCTTAAAACACGCTAAAAAAGTTTTTTCTTAACCAAACCCAAGGTTGAACACCAGCCAAGCGGTTTTTTGGTCTCTCGTGACTTGATTCTTATGAGGTATTGATTACTGGGTCCCAAGTGAGCCGCTTTGATATCCACACATGGCGACATCCCGCTGAGAGGCGTCTGTTCAGCCAGAAAGAGAAACACCGCCCTTTCTAGAGCACATGTGTTAACGTGAGGCAACATGTCCCTAACCACAATCTACTTTTGTACCGCGCGGTGTTCTTACGCAGCTCTTATTACTCACTCGTTTTTGTCTTTGTAAATTTATACAATAATGTTTAGTAACCGTCTGTTGCCCAAGCTCTGTCCACAAGATGGTCCGTGTACGTTCGTTTGCTCGGAATGACTGCCCCTGGGAGGCAAAGGTTAGAAACTTTCTATGTTACGGAACTGTGCAGTCTATTGTGGGTGCAGAGTTCCCGCAGATCTCTGAAGGCTATCTATCGCCAGGTTCATGTTCGTTCAACAGATGGAGCCATCGACAAGGTAAGGATTTTTTCCATCTGAACTCTTAAAGTTGAAATTTTCTGTATCTATAATAATTCTGGAAACTTTGCAACATAATAGTTACCTCGAACCAGACTTTTTTCAATCTTTTCACCACCGTTTATGTTCAGATATTTACTTTTGGAAAATGCCAAAAAGAAAAGAGCAAAAAAAACACACGTTCTGAATTTTGTTTTCAAATATGCATTTTATATGGGATAACCAGGCCAGACAAAACAGAAAAAATTGCGTCTTTAATAAACACAATATTGATGTTTCAGGAAAATCAACCACCTTCTTCTGCCTGTCCGTTCGATGATCAAGATGTTGGATATGGTCAAAGGGAAAATCAAGTGGTGAGCGGTTTTTTGAGGGAAAGTTGAGGAAGGTTGTTTTTTTTTCTAATTCTGTTAGATAGTCAGTTATTAAGTTTAATGTTTACGACGCCACCTCTGTGTTTTACTGAACAACCCTCCAGTAAATCACAGACTTTGGAAACTAATCGAACTCTAGAATTGGCTAAACCTCAGTGTGTGATCTTCCTCTGTTTCAAACATGTTTTTTCTGAAACTTTGGGGACATAGGTCATTTTTGTACGGTTCCGGGGTTACGGTATGTGGCACTTGGGTACGGTTGAAAATCGATAACATAGGTGTGTCACACGAAAGTCATACACCAATTTTCTTACTTTTTTTTCTTTTTTAATTTTTTTTCACTTTTTTCCTCTAACAGATTCTCATTGAGAAACTGTTAGAGGAAAAAAGTTTTACTAGGCATTGAAATTCGTTTGGAACTTTCCTAGGAGACATACTTTTTTTGATACATTTAGGATTAAAACATAATTTTTATTGAGTTGTAAAAAATGGCTCAAAGTAGTGTTATTTTGAGCACGAGAGTGAGTCGAAAGTCTTGAAAAATTAAAAGTGCACTACAACGGAAAAATGAATCTAATGTTTGCAATTCTTTTACAAGGAAAAGTGAAAAATTCAATGATTTGTTCAATTTTTAAAAAAAACGCAACATTTTTCTTTATTATGTGAAAATAGAAAGAAAATCAGTTTAGACATTGGTTTTTTTCCGGACATTTTTTTGGACAGACACCCAATTTGTGACACATTTTTTCGCAGTAGCAGCATTTTGCAGGCATTTTACGCAAAATATAAAAATAAATGTTTAAAAGCAAATTCGCCTTTTTTTCGAGTTATTTGCGGAAGTTCACAAAGCTTCGCTAAATAACTGTCAGAGTTGATCTACTTAGAAAAACTAAGCGTTCGAAATATCACTAGCTTCAATGATTTTGTCCAGATTTGAAATTTTTCTACCGTAATGAGGACCGCAATATTCCATTTTGACAAATGTGTGAAAGTGACATATACGTATCGTATGAAAATTTTAAAGAACGTTTTGGACAATTCTAGAGCTATCAACATTTTCTTAAGATTTACATGCCGCCGCTCGAATCTGACAGAGTGTGTCTTAATTTGTGAGCTAACATGGCCCAGAGATTGTTATAAAATCGCTCGGAGCTTAAAAAAGCGTAGGATTTAGCATTGCCTTTTATTTCAGCTTTTTCCGTCTCCAACAGAGCTACTGCTTGTACAGTTAGAGGAACAAATGGAGCTTCATCAACTCCGGCTCTACGTGGCCATTTGGTTTTACAAGTTCAAGAAGTCTCAAGAGAAAAAGGTCATGCCGTGTACTAAAAGAAGAATTAAACTCAAGGTTCTGGAGGCAAGAAAGGAAAGACAAGAAGCTGCTTGCATGAAGAAGCTGCAGGACGCCAACGTGCGTGAGAAAGGTCGCCTTATTTCTGAGTGAGTTGTATTTCTAACGTTATTTTATACTTAATGATTTAGGGATGTCTCTGGTGGTTTAGAAACTGAGCCCCTGCGCGCTTACTGTGGCTCCGGTGCTTCGAAACCTATTGCGTGGAAGAAGTTCACCTACCAAATTCAAAATATCGAGCATGTTACAGTAAAAAACCGAGGGGAGAAAGGTTCGCTGAATGTCAGTTAAGTGAAAAAAGTGAAGACAATTATGCGTTTTCAGCTGTGCTGCTCATGCGTCGATCAATGCGGAGAGGACTGCGAGTGTGTTCGAGCTTCAATTGAGCATGGAAACTCCTTCATCTCTGTAAGTTTGGAAAAAAATCTCGTCGAATTTTTTACTACTTAGGCAGAGTAGTTTTTCAATACACTGCCGCAAATCTGAGTTGAAAATATTTAATAATATATTTTTTCAGGAAGGAAGATATATTTTCTTGAGTGGACCCCACAATTTCTATACTTCGTCGACATTTGTTTGCGGGAGTAAGTGCGCATGTGGTGGCACATGTTCCAACAGAGGCCCTCTTTATGGAAAAGCTCCCAGCACGGAGTTGTTCCGGCACAACGAAAAAATCGGCATGGGCGTTAGAACCACCTCCAAGCTTACCATAGGTTATTTTTAAATGAAAAATAAAAAAAAACATTCTTTAGGCGAGATCGCTTTTGAATTTGTTGGAGAAAAGAGGGAAGATCCCTGCAAGCAACAATTCGCCTTCAATATTCAAGGGGATATCGAGGATGGGTACATGGCGATGGTCTCACGAGTTCTCGGAATTGAGAAGGTGTGGTTTACTTTTTTGTTTTGAACCATAAGATGCGAAAAACTACCAAAAACTTCAATGGCTTTATTTTGATGACTGAAATACATGCTACTCTTCGCTAACACAATGTTTTTCGTTAAAAATTAATTTGATAAAATTTTATGATCAAATTGTTTGCGATCTCTAGGAAACGAACAACCCAAATTAGTGCTGTTCAAAAAAAAAAGTTTCCGTATTACCACACACAACTTAAAATACTATCAAGTCACCTAAACTTCGGAATAGGTGCTGCAACAATAAAAATTATAAAAAGTTTCTTTTTTACAGGCCGATTTGCCATATATCGACAAGTACATCTGCATTGACCCTTACTTCCGTGGAAACATTGGACGGTTTGCCACCCACTCAGAATATCCTAATGTGGTTCCCATCCGGTATATCAGACCCGGAAAACACTTACTTTTCTGCTGTTCAGAGTGTTCGAAAATGACCTTGTGCCCCAATCAGCCAGGCTATTCTTCATTTGCATCAGGGAAATCCAGGCCGGTGAAGAGGTGATGAGCTGTTGAAATGTCATCAAGTAGTGCTTTAGATCTTCATCGACTACGGTGATGGGTATAAGGGGCTTAGGAGATGTCTTTGCAAAAGCCCTGCCTGTGGCAATTCCCGTCTACATCTGATGAGAAAGAAGCCAGAAGAAGTAGGTTGAGTGTGAAACGTATTGTGTAATGGTCGTTTAGGTAACGGACTTATTACTGAATTTCCAGCACAGACACAGAAATGGTGACAGAAGCTCATCCAGTTACACGAGGTTTGGTATTAGCTAAACAGATATTACAATGTTTTTAAGGCTGAATCTTCATGGCGAAGAAGGGAAGCTGTTTCTGCGAAAAGCTGAAAGAATGCTCAAAGTTGAAGAAGACCGCCAAGAAGAGGAAATGAAGAAGGCCAAAGCTGAGGAGGCTAGGAAACTGTGTCAAGAACAGACCAAGGAAACATAAGAAGAAAAAAGCTCTCACTCGCCACATTATTCTTTGACAATTCTCCCCCCCCTCCCCCCGCCTCCCCAATTTGTGCCTTCAAGTTGTGTCATTTATCGTGTCATTATCTCCGGGGATCACCAACTGGAAATTGTCGTACTATCATGTTCTATTCTTATGGTATTATCGTCTATGATTAGGAGAATAAATCTGTGTCGAATTTCAAAGTTCAAAGTGTAGTACTGAAAATTCAGGGTAAAATTAGAATTGGCCTTCACTTCGGTTATGAACCTGCATTCACTCGTAAAGATGAAATTCGGGGGTTGTTGTGGTTTTTGCATGAAGTGATAAAGGGGACATAAATTGTTTTTGTGCACACATTTAAAATGCATATCTCAATGTGAAATCGGCCCTGTTGCTTACGGACACTACCGTTAAAACAAACCTTTTCCCTTTATATATCTTGAGCTTGATTTTCGGACCAACAATTTACTTCTGAAATTATTTTGCATTCGACTCAGAGCACTGAAGCCTTATCTGATCTTGCTCTAAACACGTCGTTGGGCCTTTTAACATCGATTCCTCTGCTTTTTGCTGTCGGCGTTCCTTCAGTGCCACTTTCTTCACATCCGCGTTAATGGATGGCGTGCGTTTCTGTTTGATTTAGTGCCATATTTCGTCCATTGCCGCATCATATGCTCCCATGCACTCCGACGGGATTGCCATACTTGCGGTCTACGAAAACGCTGCCAACCAGAAAGGTTAGTTCCGAATGCCTTCATTCCAGACTCCCCAACAGAGCACTCACTTCCCATGTACTTCAATAGGTGCTGCAGTTATTGGATAGAATGCGGAAAGGGTTTTCCACGTAATTAGATGCCCTATAAAACAATGAATCAAGCTCCTAGTTGAACATAGTTTTGATTCAATGATGATGTTAAAACAATAGCATGTGCTTACTAAACTCACAATACTGAGTTTTCTTTGCTATTAGCTGCAGACAGCAATCCTCGGCCATCTGGCGCAAGTGGCTGCAATTTCGCCCGTCCGCAGGAGGTGGTCATCCACACCCCCATAAAATTTAATGACGTGCTACCACCCGCTCAGTCCGGCTGTCATGATCTGTATGTTGTGGTTTACCGTTGTTCTAAGCTTTACATTTAGTTTTCTTAGCCTGCCTTACAACTTCTTAGGGTATAATTCTTACAAAATTCTCTGAATGTCTCGGAAACGAACAAACGAACCATCGTTTTAAACAAAACTTCAATGGATAGTATTTGGTTTTGTGAGTTATTCCCCAACTCGATTATCGGGGCCTCGAAAGAACTCCTCGTGACTCCAAGGGGAAATTAATTCACGTGATGGAGCAACGCGTAATCGTAAACTTTGAACATTAAAACTGATTTGAAATCAGATTCTTCGATAAATCCCTTGTGATATGAGACACCATACGGTTAGAAGCTATAATTATTGTGGCTACGCATGCGGTTCCATTGTTTATCTCATCGCTATGCTAATCCATGCGCAGCCTTAGCCGTTGCTCAAAAGAGCCGACGGCATGTTCCTTCCTCCCGTCGCGCCCCATCCCATAGTCTATTCATGTGCTGCTCAAAACAAAACCATGCTCGAAGGGCCGCGTCACCGCCCATCTGCTCTTTATGAGGGAAATCGATATTCGCCCTTCCTATCTCGTTTGGGGGCCTCGTTAAGTCGAGGATACCCATTGCATCCTGGCCTCCGATTCCACAACAACATGTTTCTATTGTTCATACCTCGCTCTTTGGAGATTTTGTGGTTTGCCCCAAAAGCGACCTTATAGTACGCGTTTCCAGGAATTCAGAATACAATAAGTTTGCTAAGAATTGGGTAATTGCTTACGTTTTTCAAGGAGTTTTGAAGAGTTTGTCCGTTTTTGAAAGTTTGCGAACAAAAGGGGTTTCAATCATGTTATTATGTCTGAAGGTTGTTCTATTTATATGCCAGACTATCTGATATCCGATACCCACGTTTAAGAAGTCAGATCCTGCCCCAATCTGTGTGTCAATAGCCACAGGCACACCCTCAGTTGGCAACCCGGCCGCCAGTTGCCAATAGAATGCCATTGTTGTCGCGAGCTCATGACTTATTCACTGAGCACAGAATGCTACTCCGAATTTATGTGTTCCCATAATTGTTTCTAATGACACTATTTTAATTTACTTCAACCTGGGTAATTGAACCGTGAGTGTTATTTCTAGAGGACCTTTTGAAGAAGAAAAAAATGTTTCGATGATCTTTTTCACAAAGTTTGAACCGCGCGTGTTTTGATGTATAGCCTTGGGTCTTGTTGGTTGCATATGGATCAACCGGACCCTCTTCGTCAAGAAGCTCCCAATTCCCAAAACAGCGTAAAATGTGGGTGGAGTTTCAGGATCGATGAGCGGTCATGTAGCTCGCAGAGCGCGAATGGACGCGCTAATGTCAACCAGTGCACATGCGACGCCGAGGAGCATCAGCTGGAGCAGACCGGCAGTGGGAAGCATGACGGAGAGATACACGGCACGCAGTGTGGTAGGTATTTACACACTTTTCTTCACTCTTCCGAAAAAAAAATTAATTTGAATTATGTCAGGAAATGACGGGCAAATTGTTTGTGAGCATACAAAGTAGATTTAGCAAGCTATGGTTCGAATCTTCTTTCTAAATTTCAATGGTTGATCGAGTGCGACTTTTTTTATCGATTGTTTTTTCACATCTCCAGTGTAAGTAAAGTATTGTCTGTTAAGGTGGCAAAACTGTTAAATACAAGTCTAAAAAACTGTGAAATAAATGTCTAAAATGAATTTCAATCATTATTGTGCAAAACTTGTTATGTTGCCTAACATTCAGCTAGGTTTTCGGTTGCAAAATATTCTCGCTTGTCTGAACAATAACCACTATCCTTAAGAACAATGAATTCTTTGTTGACAAACGAATAAATACAAATGGAAAACAATCAGAAAGAAAATCAGACAAGGCAATTGTTTACGGAATAAATCTCCAAAATTCCATAAACCTGCTTTTACCATTGTTGCGTATTCTCTTAGAAATACCTTTATCATAAAAATAAAAACTACATAAAAACTCTATTTGTTTGTTTCACCGAAAATACAATGCGTACTGTAATCTTAATGACCTACACAAGTGTGAATTGTCAGTCAGTAGGATTTAATCTCCGAAAATGTCATTAGCATATTCGACAGGAGTGCGCTTTGCGTGCCGGTTCGTATAATGCGCTCTAATTGTAGCGTGAACAGGGCTGTGCCCTCACCTGGCACTTCCTCGCCCATTCCCATGGCCAAACAGGTAGTTGAGACTTCAATTTGTAAATGAAATAATTTCATTTCTACCAACTAATTATTGATTTTCAGAGCGTCTCCAGGGTAAAACCAAAAGACGATTCAAAAGAAAAGGAACAACAAGAAATGGCCAGGGCTGCTTTTGAAGAGTGGTTGAAAAGAAAGTGCAAGGAACCGAGAGGACCTCGAGCGTCGCCTTCAAGGTTAGTTTTTTGAAACAAGTATAGAACTAAATATCGTGCCGTTTTCCATATGAAGGTAAGATACCTTTTTGTTGAACTTATCTGACGCTTATAATCGAAGTTAGAAGATTAAATTAAATTCCACGGACATGTTCCAAAATTACATAGAAGTAAAAGTTCAAAGTTAGAAATTTCTATTGTAAATAATTTAGTACATGGTAGTTGTGCAACGTTTAGAAGAAAAACACATTATGAAAGCATGTTTTCTTACGTTAAGTTTAATCATTGTACAGTTCTCGAAAGGAAGAATAATATACTTGTACTAGTTATTCATTAGTGCACCTGCTGCGTGCTGACATATCAAACTCAACTTTTGTCATCAAATTTATGTACATACAAAAATATAGTTTTGCTGCACTCACTCATGACTTCCTGTTTTAAGAAATCTTTTTAAGGGATCAGATCTCTCAGCACCTGAAAGACGATCTGAAACATCGTGTGTACAACACATGGCTGCACAACCCAAAGTTTGAGAAGAAGAGTGGTGCACAGAACGGAACCAACGGGACTGCAGACAATTGATCTAAGCCTTTCACAAATGTTTCTAGGTATCATTATCCAACTGACCACGCTTTACACTGCTTTATCCGTGGCTGTGCCATTATTTGTCTGTGTTTCATGTGTACAAGGGTCTATGAATCGTTCAAACGGTCGTTGCCTGAGGCAGGTGCTTGCATACGTAATGGAAACACGTGATTTCTGAAAATAGCAGAACAATTTGTGGTGTTCAGGGCCAAGCTACAAACATTTGTAGGCTATCCCATTGGTGAGAAAACGTTGTCCTAATTAATGAGTTACGCAGGTAATCAAATTAAAATAGACTGCGATCGCAATAATACAAATTTAGAAAAGTGCAACCAATTTGACAATATGATTCAGAAATGTTTGTTAAAACTACTTCTCAAATAAATAGAAAAGGGCTTCATTGTTGTTCTCCGAATATGCACATTTAAAGGGGAATGGTGTCCGATTAATGAAAGTTATATACGTTTGTGAGGAAAGATGTTAAGCAATTTTTCATTAATGTGGAAATCAGCACCACATACGGTCTCTTGGGCTATTCCTCGAACCAACAGAATGAATCACAATCGTAGTTTTCAATCCCCCCAAGTTGACTTGGTTGTTCCCCTTTTCCGTTGATTTGGCTTAAAATTCCTCCTAGCCAAGCTGCTGATAGAGCTCTCTTTGGGAGTAGCAGTTTCTTCCAAGGTTCATACGACAGTCGCGAAACTGCAGACTACTTCCGTGCTTCATTTGGTGGGAGCAACGTCCACAAGGGGCTTGAGGAGGGGCAAAAAGAAGGGACCGACCGGACGCATGAAAACCTCACCCAAAACCATTTCAAAAAAGTTATTTGTTCCTTCGTAGTTGATGTTTTTCGGGTATAAATAATAGCCAAAGTGTTGGTTTTAGAGTGTTATTCATTTGAAGTAAAAAAAGTATAAGAATTATTTGCTTTTGAAATTGAAATACTTAACTATGGTGCAACTAGTACATACATACGATTTGAACAGCCAGACTGAGTCACTGCTCTCCAGTCTAACCTCACACTACTTGGTCAATGCCACGTCACCGCTGACTCGGCTCCAGACGTCTCCTGGTCAAGTTGCTGGGAAGTACATGGCAAAAGCTTCTTTTGTCACTGACTTCTGGGGTGATTTGAAAGTGTAGACATTTTCCGTGATTTACATCCTCAAAGAATTCCACTTCGGTTTGTGAACGGGAGAAATTGAAAGCAGCGTTACAGGCTTATACCTAAACTGTTCAGTTTGCGGACTGAGGTCCCGAAAACTGAACAAAAATTTGAAGGCACCGATTAATTTGAGTCAACGTTTTCTCTCTTTAAAGCAACTTTTCGTCAAATATCTCGCCTCCATTTGTTGTACGAATATTTCTGTAATCGTTGTGACACGTCACATTCAGATTGTCTGCAACAAGAAATGTTTAAAAATATTGCGACCACATGTTTTCCTTTACGGGGTAATAGCTGTGTTTGTTGTTTTGTTTTTGCAGTATTCAGCAGACCGATGTTTGCGTTTGCTTTCACAATCGTTGCCAAAAATAGATTTGACTCAATGGGAAATCCACGTGACGAAAGAGGTGCTACGAGAAAATACAATTCAAAACACAACTTAGGAATTCTGTAGTTTGAGATATCTTGTATGGTTGTTACAAACAAATACATACAAACATTTTAGCTTCTGTATTAACGAAAAATAATGTGGAAAGACAGAAAACCGCCGAAATGTGAAACTACGTTACTATTTCGTTCTTGAAGTTTTCAAAGAAAGTTGACAATTGTGTTTACTTGTTACTGTGTAAATGAGAATTTGTGTGCCGCAGAGTCAGTTCTGAAAAACAATTTTCGACCGCGTTTGAGAAAAGGCGCGTTCTTGGAAATAGAATGCGGAGCATGTCCTCCGAGGGGTTTCGAGCCCTCGCAATCTTCATTCTGTGATGTTTATAGGTAGTTTCCATAGTGTTTTCGTGTTTAGTGACCCTCGTTGCTCAAGGTGAGAGGGCGGGGCAAACCACGTGCGGCCGCGGCGCGGAGACTCGCGAGCGGCTTGGATCGCTGCCAGCCGTTTGCCCACTGTCAGCTGATTTGAAAGGGAGCCAAGTATTCGAATAGCGACATACGCGGGCTGATGACTGCGTGTGGTCCCTCCCACAGAATAGGTCGCCGATTTCCTGCAATAGGATTTTCCAATTTCTGCCCGCTCCGATAGTCTGCTTCCCACTGCTGGCGTCGCCATGAGCACTGATAGTCGCGCCTCCGAGCGGCAAGAAAAACCGCAACATCTGCAGTGAGTCTTTTTTCTAGATTGCACTTGAAATGTCTGTAACCATGACGCTGGAACGTAGAATCAACCACACACTGAGTTACGTCACAAAAATAGAACTCAGCATTTGTTTTCGCGTTGCCAAATGTGATATCAAAAAACAAATTTCGTTTCCGCTAAAAAATAGGTAATTCTTTGAACAATCAGTAAGATTTAATTGTGTCGAGCGGAAGTTGTAGTGTTTGGCTCGAAATTAGTTATTTTCCCGATAGAATTTCTTTGTTTACTGTTTGCGATAACAGTGCCATAAAGGTTTTTCATCAAGCTTTCACTTGTGAATGCCTTACAAATGTCAAAAAACAACTACGACATCGAAAACGAAATCAGAAAAGCATTTTTTTCAAATCAAAAAGCCCTAGTTTTTCAAGTTGCCGATCAAGTTTTTGCCGATCGATAAACGGAAAGTGTCTCTCTCGCACACCACTGCCACAAGCAATTCTAAAAACAAAATTTTAGAGTTTGGAAAAACACTCAATATTGTTTGAACAATTTTCAAAAAGTTTGAAGAAGTGATAAGAACGTTTTAAGCTGCTATAGGAACAACATCGAAAAGAATGAATGTTGCTATTTTTGGATGCAATTGAGATTGGTAGAGTCGCATTGAGAAACAGCTCTAAAATGTTGTTGTTTGAACATTTTGAAAAAAATGTTTCTTAACAAAAAAACAGAGCCTTATCAATTATTCTCGTAAAATAAGCACTCTACTGGATTCTTTTTCCAGTAACCCCAATTGTCGTTGTTTTATTCGAACAGAGACCGTTTCGAGTAGATTTATTCGTGCGATATCACTCTTTGTCGGCCGTGACGTTCCTTTGTGTGCGTCGACCCTGGGCATCAATGGTCGTTGCGTATTTCGTGTAAGACATCCTTCTTCGCCTTCGCGCGCATTCAAGGTGATCTTTAGTTGACGTTGTGTTGCGCTCGTCCTGCAAATTACGGATCGATGAAGCGATAAAATACTCGTTTCTGACAAACACGTCGCCAGAAATAACCAGCTCTCAGTGCTCGAGTGTGTGTGCGTGTTGACGTGAAAGTATGTAATTGTGTTGATTTCGCCCCGTGTGCATTCGATGGTTGCTGGCCTCCGCTCGGGCTTGCGAATCACGTGGCGCCGAGCCCGTTGACGTTCGGCCAAAAGCGCTGTTTGCGTGCTGCGATAAACACACGGCATTGATAAAAAACTCGGCCGATCACATAGATGTTTTGAAAACGCCCTTGGGCGATAAAAACAGAAAGAGTTTAATCAGATCAGAGACCATTGTGTACGATAGGGCATATTGTGACTAGCTAGCGAACATGGCATATTCAAATGGCAAAGATCAAAAGATGATGACGTCAGGATTGTTTTCTGATGCGTGCAAAGTTAGTGTCGAGTTCACGTGACTGAAATGCAGATTCGCTTCTTTTCAGATGGAAATTGTATCCATATAAGCAGTTGTCTACCATCAGATTTTTAAAATTTCGAAATTTCGAGTGCTAAAGACGAAAAACAAAAAACTGCAGTGATTAATTGTTAGGATCAAAATCTCGCTATTAAAAACATTATTCAATTTTGTGCCAAGGATCTAGGTAATGATTGAATTGTTGTAAACTGATTAAGAAAACAATGAGCTGCAAACAAAGCTGAATTGATAATGTAATTTAGTTATTTGAACGAATTCCGGGTAGAAGCATGCCCTCTGTTCAAACAACACCAGTGCCAGCAACATCGCCCCTACACATGCTTCAACTGGCACTTTGCCAACCAACGAAGACGAAGGTGGAATTCAATGTTTGCACATGAAATCGTCAATTCAGGCCCGTCAGAAAATCTGACGGTTCGTTTAACTATTCGCCGGACATCTACTGCGACAAATATGACGAAAACACGGGTATCTGTCCCGACGGGGACGAGTGAGTGTATATTTGTAGAGGGAAAAACAAGGTTGTTTTCAGATGCGTTTACTTACATCGGGTTTCTGGAGACGTTGAACGAAAATATCATTTACGGTACTATAAAACGGCGCAATGTGTACATTCCACCGATTCCCGGGGACAATGTGTCAAAGTAAGATTTTTTTTTAAATTGTGTAAGCAAGGGCTTTGTTCAGAACGGAGCACATTGCGCATTTGCGCATTCAGCGTCAGACCTCCGCCTACCTCAGGTTACTCATTCTAATCAAACCTGGGCAATCTCTGATTCAGTTTGACCAACACGAAGCGGGCTTCGCGACAACTTTGGATGCGGACGGTCGAGAACGAACTAGTTTTGTGATTGAGGATCAGTCTTGGCACAGTAAGTGTTCTCTCCTTGTCGGCCTTCCTTTATTCTTCGAATTGCTGCATTAATCACGCGACGGAGGGTAATAACGCCACGCGGCAGCAAAAACGCGTTTGCGTAAACATGGCATCGCGTTGAATGTTGCCCTTGTGACAGATTTGAATTCTTCAAGGGAAACACGGTTCACGTAGATATCTATGGGAAAAAGCACCCTTTGCAAATTTTAACTTATCAGTTGATTTGATGACTAGTATTAGGTCGTAAACAGATGGGGAAAAGTGAGATCGACATGTTGCATTTCCATTTTGAAAACGCCTTGAATTGTAGTTAGTTGATTCAGATCATGTACTGTCTTGCTACAAGACGGAGCAATGCCGGAAGCCGGCGCGACTGTGTCGTCAAGGATACGCCTGTCCCTTTTACCACAACAGCAAGGACAGACGGCGGCCCCCAGCCATGTTCAAATACAGGTAAATTCGAGAGAAAAGGACATTGTAATTAAAAGATTACTGTTTCCTCACTCAACTCTCTCTTTCTCTTCCGTGCTGTGTAATCTCAGTTTTCCAATTAGGACAAATATTTCTGTCGCTTCATTTACAACTTATTTTCTGTTTCCCAAATTTCGAAAAATAAAGTAATGATTAACATAACATGGAAACTTCATGATGAAAATGCATCCGCAGTATTTATAACGTCAGAACACACAATATTTTAAGAATGAACCTTACCATCCAATTTTGATATTTTTTCTCTATCGTTAATGTCGTTTTGGTCATCGTCGTTACACTTTTAACCGTATTAGCGATTTCGCCTTCAGTTTATCACAGATAACGGAGACAATGCTCGTGCCTCTTTAATCTGTTGTTGCCATGAGAAATGACAAAATTACCTGAGCGCGATGGTAAACAGATTAGAGTCACATGTTTACCTATGCCAATTTTGCAAAAACAAGTTTTTCGTTGGAGTTCATGACATTATTCACATAAGAAAAAATGGAACTAAATGATTCAGGTCAACTCCTTGTCCGGCAGCAAAAACCGTTGACGAATGGCTGGATCCCGAACTTTGCGAGGCAGGAGACAACTGCCAGTATTGCCACACTCGCACTGAACAACAATTCCATCCTGAGATCTACAAGAGCACCAAGTGCAATGATATGCTAGAGGTTCGTAATGTTACGTAACTACTGACAGCAGGATGAAATTACTTCCCTAGAATGTTAATTACGGGTAGAGGAAATTACATCACATGTGGGATGCATCACGTGAAGTGTATCTGCAACCTCCCTGAATGACCAAAAAGCTCAATCTCCGATCCATTAATTTGAATTGAAACAGAGCTTTTTCAGTGTACTTGTAAAAATAACAGGGGGTGCGGAAAATAATTGAATATTTCAGCATGGCTATTGTCCACGAGCAGTTTTCTGCGCCTTCGCTCACCACGACAGCGAGCTCCACGTCCAAAGGACTCCTTACATGTCAAGCAGTCAACCCAGCCCCAAAGAACAATGCAGCCCAAATACAAACGGTAGTAAGTCTTGAAAATTAAGCGATGTCATTCACAAATATTAGATGATACAATGAGGTTTGGTTCTCCGATATCAACAAATGGATCTTCTGGAACCCCTTCGTATTCCGTAAGATCAAGCCTACTTTCATATAAAAGTTAGTCTTACAGTCCGTACTGAAACAACGAGCCCATCCTGTTAAACAGTATTCAGCCACGACGGATTTGATATCAAGCAGTTATCCGAAAGCCCCAGGTTTTGAACGAGGCCCACTTTCAGTAAGTAAAATGGTTTCAACCAAGCAACCTCTGTTTAGCCAAATCGTGCGGACAGTGCTCTTGGAAGGCTAAGAACACATTCCCTAAACATGGGCCAACTCGACATGACAGCAAGAAACGAGTTCACAGGTGAATCCACTCTTCTGAACAACAATGTTTCTCAAGCTTCAGGATTTGACAACTCCACTGGAAACTCCCTCCCGTCGCATTCCTCGCTGTGTCGATCGGACAGCGGATTCCACGCAGTCGCGGGTCTGTTTTAAGCTCGTCTTCACGGAATTTATTGTTTTGTTAAAGAAGATTCCCTTCTAGGGACTCTGGAAGAGTTGAGCATTGATCTGGCTCCGATCGACGAGAATGCCCGACCTCTCTCCGATTTGTTTGGAAGTCAGACATTACCATATGGACAAGGAATCCAAAGTAAGTGTTTATAACAAATTGCAACGATTCCAGTGTAGCTTCCAAGGGTTAAGAATTGTGCCAAACATTTAGTCTGTTTGTAAAATATTCTAGTGACTTCACCTGTTCGGATACCAGGAGCCGACTCCTTCCACACTTCGCCAATGACATCTTTTGGAGAAAGTCTTTTCGGTTCCTCCAAGCCTCCCCTCAACTCCCCAGCCCAGAATATGTTTGGCAGCTTCGACAATCCAGTAAGTATTTCGTTTTTAAGCAGCAAACTTGGAATTTTTGAATGTATTACTTCACACCTTTTTAGCACCCGTTCCAAATTGCCTCCTGGGAAGAAAGCTTGAAACAAGCAAGACAAGCTTGTGAAGCCTGGAGAGCTGACGCCCAGCACTACAAGATGAAGGCCGAACAGGCGGAAATGGAGAGAAATCGGGCAATTTTTGAGCGAGATCAGGTATTAAGTGGTATCGGGTTTAGTAAATGTTAATTTTCAGTTGGCCTCGCAACTAGAAGCTTTGAAGATGCACTTGGCAGCAACCATGAAAATACCATCAGATTCTCCCCTTGGAGTACCTCAATCAATAGCTTCAATGCAGCCGGATATGTCGGAATTGATCAGGACAACTGCATCCACGTTTCCGGCACAAGGCTTCAATATGTTTTCGGTGGGGCAAACAAACTTATTCGTAGGCAGTTTATGACACTCACTATGGCGTCACTCGTATATTAATTGGATGGGTTGACCCGGGAAATCTAACTATAGTCTGTTTCCAAAAATAGGGCACTGCTTTGAGTCAAAACCTGGTTCGAACCAAAACCTCAGCAATTGGTACATTAGGTCCCGGCGCCAGTAGTTCTACTTGACCTGGAAAATACCCAGGTGTTTCTTGCCAGTCACTTGGCTTCCGCAGGGTGACAGGACTGGCCCTGTCTACGTTACGTTAGGCGCTTACTGTCTTTACTCTTTCAACTGTTGTTAAGAGAACGAATCGCTAGAAACAGCCTATAGTTAGCCTGTAAGTGGCAGTGCGCAAGGGTGATTTATGGCAAAACAAGATTAGTTTCAGTGAATCACCTTAACAAGTTCTAAACATTATTTTAGGCGGAGGCTGATCCGATGGGACCTGCGTGTGCGCGCTGCGGCCGCGACCGTTCTCGTCAGGACAACCGCAATGGCTGTCCCCTCTGTTCCTCGTGAACTACCTCTTTTTTCCCACCCACACTTTCGTCGAATCACGAAGCCTTCCTAGACCAAATTATTATTTTTTTCGATTTTTGGTGGTTCAAAAACCACCACCTTGTACATACTTTCTATAATTTTTAATTGCCTGTCAAATGGCCGCTTAGCTCGAATTTCTTAGGCGCGGTAGATTCTTCCAAGGCAAGGCCTGGACAACGTCTAGGCACCCATTTCCTGTTAGGCGACCTGAATGTTTCATTCGCGTTTTGTTGTGTATCTCTGTTTTCAATGACCCCGGTTTCTAGTATGTGTATCACATTCGGGCGTAGTCCAAAAATTCAAACCCTGGTTCACCTCTTGTGTTTCGTGAGTTTTCTTTCCCACTATTTGTGAATAGTATTTAAATTATATTTATATTGTCCTTAGCGGTTGTTACGTCTTAGTCATCTAATCATTCCGGTTAGTGTTTCCCTATTCTGTTATTACCGAAGCGTGTAAATATATAGTATATCCCAATTATGCGCTGTTGTAGTTCATTGGACACAAGTGCTTTTCAGAGCATTCTTAACAAAACACGTTAAATAAATATGATTTGTATTGTATTCTTGAAGAGATCATTGAAAGCAAGTACACAGTGAACACAATGTATGCAAATGTTGGCTAACACAATTTAAACGTTGCAGTGAATAATTTTGAGTTTAAGCTAACGAGTTAGTGGAAAACAGCAGTCTCATTGTTTTGAAACTACACAGCTGAAGTGAACTTAGATCAAACAGCTGACATTCGGTCGATTGTTAGACACTAACAGTCGTTTGTAGAGATCATAGAGAAACGTTACATAACCTGGTAACTTAATTTACCTATAAATATAAAATTGTATAGAAACTTCAGTCGAGAAGACAAATGCGCAAAAAATTGGCAACGGCATACTTGGAAACATTCATATTACGAACGATGCGATAGTATCGTGTAATGTGAGTTTTACAGTTTTTACTTGCAAATATAAATTTTAATGGGAAAGCCGTACTACTGGAAACAAATTTCTGTTTTTTTTTATTTCAGTGGTTCCTTTATATTTCTATTTTGAGCAGTTGTT
>LNBV01014437.1:0-16204 GCA_001513535.1 Oscheius sp. TEL-2014 | reverse complement strand
TTTTTGAATAGCTTTATCTATCTCTGGGTAATAGACACACGTAAACAGGCGAGAGTAAAATTTAGCTTATTATAAAACACACACGCCGAAAAGATAAGCAGAGGAACAAAAACAGGAACCCCACACCTCAAAAGACTTTGAATTTTGATTGGATGAATAAAGTTTAAATTTTTACAAACGTAAAAAGGAGTTGTAAAAAGGAGTTCTTTTCTGCAAAATAACAAAGATAAGCACAATCAAAAAAGCCATGATTGAACCTCGACAAAGACATTATATTATTATGTTTTTTAAAAATTTATTCATGGCAATTTAAGGCTGAAGTGTATCTTGGCAGACATTTTCGCCATTTAACCTTGCCCCAAATACAAGGTCGTCTCTTACTCTCCTAATTGTTTTATTATTGTTCCACCTCCTAAGTACTGCAAAAGTTTTTTTTTAAACTTATGCTTAGACAGAAAAATGATATATTTTTTCCCTTCTTACCTTACCTTACTTCTATAAGATGAGTGTATCCCCAACTTCTGCAGTTTTCTTGGGATTGCCAAACTGCTACACCAAAACCAGTTTATTTCAACAACCTGTTGTCTTAGACTGGTATTTAAAACCAAGTAGTAGCATTTTTCCAAAGACAGTCACTTCAGCAACCGCTGTTGGCATTTCTTTCAAGAACTAGGCTAATTACAGCCTCGCTTGTCCATTATCTGACCCCTTGCTCAACGCGTAGCTATTGATCGGCGTCCCGCAGCGATTGTCTGTCCGCGGTGGTTATTTAAAAGAGCCCACATTCACAAGTACACGTTGCACTGTTACGACGAATAGTGTTCTTTATCTTATAATCCCATAGTGCCTTCCTCTACAACTCCACAACAGACTATTCTTGACTGATTTTAGGTCGAAATGGGGCTCGCTTCGGTGTTACTCCGGAGTTCTTTGTTAGTATGTGTGGGTCTCACCCTCCTTCCCCAGACAGGTTTATTTTTCTTTTAAAACCTAAGTTATTTTTATATTTTTAGATGCTGCTTTGGCGGCTATTTCCATCGATTTGGGATCTCAGTTTATTAAAATCGGACTTGTAAAGCCCGGAGTTCCCATGGAAATTGTTTTGAACAAGGAAAGCAGAAGAAAGACCCCGAATATTCTTTCCATTAGAAATGGAGAACGTCTTTTTGCTGAAGCTGCGGCAGCACTGGTTAGTTAAAATTGTAATTTATCTTATTTCTGTTTTTTAGGCTACTAAGTACCCCAAGTCTGCTTACCAATATATTTTGAACCTTCTGGCCAAGCAACAGGGATCTTCTTCTGTTGATCTGTACCAGAAGCGATTCCCCTTCGCTTCAATTTCTTTCGATGAGAAGAGAAATACCGTTAACTTCCCAACTGAGTGAGTTTTAAGCCAATTGTTTTGTAAATTATTTAAAATTTTAGATCCGAAACCTACAATGTTGAAACTTTGTTGGCTATGATTCTCTGGAATGCTAAGGAAACTGCAAAGGCTTACGCCGAACAGACCGTTAAGGTAGGGAAATTCTTAAATAGCATTAATTATTTTTTCAACCTTAGGATGTTGTTATTACCGTCCCCAGTTTCCTCACTCAAGCCGAGCGCCGTGCCCTCGTTGCTGCTGCCGATATTGCTGGTCTGAATCTGCTTCAGGTTTGTCTAAACGTTAGAAATCATTTATGTGTGTTTTTCTTAGCTTTTGAGCGATGGTTCCGCTGCTGCTCTGAACTACGGAGTCTTCCGTCGTAAGGAAATTACCGAAAAGGCCCAAACTATGCTGATCTATGACATGGGAGCTTCTAAGGTAACTCTAACTATGGTATTTAATTATTTTGTTTTTTCAGACTACCGCTACCATTGTTGAGTACGTTTTGGAGGCTGAAAAGAACAGCAAGGACAAGAACCCCGTGGTCAGGACCATCGGTGTCGGTTTCGATCGTACCCTCGGAGGTTTGGAGATCACTCAGAGAATGACGAAGCACCTTGAAGAGGTAGATCCTTTTTCGTTTTCGTCTTCTGATTAGAAATGTTAAGGTTTTCCGCAAAACTGTCAAGACCCCCACTGACATTGCAACCAACGCTCGTAGTATGGCCAAACTCGCCAAGGAGGCTGAGCGTGTGAAGCAGGTACAAAAATTCTTTTTTTTTTTAGAAATTTTTTAAAACTATGTTTCAGGTTCTTTCTGCTAACAAGGATACATTCGCCCAGATTGAGAACGTCCATGAGGAGCAAAACTTCAGACACAAGGTTAAAATGTTTTTATGAATTTTCTGAAACAAACTTTAGGTCTCCCGTGAGCAGCTGGAAGCTATGATCGTTGATCTTGAGCCTAGGGTAGCCCAGCCCATTCTGGATGCTTTGGCGATGGCCGAGCTGAGCATGGATCAGGTAAACAAATTTTAGTTTTTTTTTTTAAATCGATTGTTCAGATTGACCAGGTTGTCATGATGGGAGCCGGAACACGTACCCCCAAAGTCCAGGAGATCCTCACTAAGACCATTGGAGAGAAGGTAAGTGTTTCAGTATTGAAACGTTTACCAAGCTTTTTTAAGGAATTGGGTCGTTTCTTGAACACTGATGAGGCTATTGCTCTGGGAGCCGTTTACCAGGCTGCCCATCTCTCCAAATCCTTCAAAGTTCTTCCTTTCGCAGTTCAGGAACTTGTCCTCTACCCTGTTCAGGTATGAAACCGTAATAGTTTTAAAAGTAGAATTTATTTTAGGTCAACTTCACCACTAAAGCAGAATCCGGAGATCTGAAAGACACCTCCCGTGTCGTTTTCAACTACAAGTCCCACTACCCCGCCTCCAAGAAAACTGTTAACTTCCAGTCTTACCAGGATGACTTCCAGGTAGATTTAATGAAAACTTAAGCTAGTCTTCTTTTAGGTTACCGTAAACTACGGACCTCTCACCCACTTGAAGGAGAACCAGATTAGGTACATTGGAGGGAAACATATTTGAAAGTCATTGTTTTAGCGACATTGGAGCCACTGGTCTTCAGAAGATCGAAGTGAAGGGAGTTGCTGATGCCCTCAAGAAAGAACTTGTCGATGACAACTGCGAGTTCAAGGTAATCTATATATTGCCTGTTTTTAATGCCTAATTTGTTTTAAGGGAATTAAGACTACCTTCTCTATCGATCTTTCCGGTATTGTTGAAGTAGCCAAGTCTGAAGTCCACGTGGAGAAGAAACCTTCTGCTGAAGGTAGTTAACTGCTCTTTTGGTGACATTTTTATTTTTAAGATTTGTCCAAGTATGAGGAAGACAAGAAGGCCTTCGACATCTATGAAGAGGAAGTGAAGAAGGAGAAGGAAGAGAAAAAGAAGGCTGAGGAAGAGCGCAAAAAGAAGGAGAAGGAGGCTAAGGCCAAGAAGGAAAAGAATGAGACTGAAGAGACTGAGGAAAAGAAGGAAGAAGAAGAAGCTAAGGAGGAAAAGAAGGAGGAAGACAAGCCTAAGAGGGTTAAGGTCCCCAAGCCTGTGGAACCTAAGGCTAAGATCAACAAGGTTACACTTGAGGTGACTGCCACTCTTACTGACTTGGAACAGATTTCGGCTGATGAAGTTACCGCTGCCAAGAAAATGTAGGTTGAAAAGTAATAGCTTAGACTTTTCAACGTTTTACAGTTTGGGAGATTATGAGAAGATCGAAAAGGAGAAGATGGAAAGGGAAGAAGCCATGAACGGACTTGAGGCTCTGGTTTACGACCTCCCTGTGAAACTTGAGGAAGGAGAAGAGTTCCTAGAGTTTGTCACTGCTGAGGAGAAGGAGAGCATTTTGGCTGAGGTAATTTTGAAAACATTTTGAAAATGTGTTTTATTTGTAGGTCCAACGTCTTCGAACCTGGTTGGAGGATGACGTCAGCTTCGAGACTAAGACCGCTGAATTCCTGGAGAACAAGAAGAGCCTTGAGAAGCTGGCTGCCCCCGCTAACAAGAGAAAGAAGACCAGATTGGTATGTTTATGGTGTTTGCTTCAAAGGCCAAGTTCGATGTTTAACAACATAAAAATAACATAAGGTCGACTACAAAAGTGTAAAACATACAGTATATTTATTGACTTGAAGCTGAAAGCTAACAATGTCGGGATGGTCTACCTCCAATAGTCTTTTTTCAGGAACTCCCTAAGGCCATCGAAGCTTTGGATCAGATGTTCAACCACTCCAGGGTCTTCTATACCACAGCCAAAAACCTCACCGACATCGAAGATCCTGTTTTCACTGCAACCGAACTCGAAGTTCTTGAGAAACTGATTTCCACGACTGAAGAATGGTGGCAAGAGAAGCAGGCTCTTTTCGAAAAGCAGGCTAAGAACGAAGATGTCGCTGTTACCCCCCAGGATGTTACTGAAAAGGTATAAATATCTTAACAACGGCCCATTAAATGACAATTAGATAAGAGATCTGGACCGTGAAGTGAAGTACCTCTTGAACAAGATGAAGAACTTCAAGCCGAAGAAGAAGGTTGAGCCTAAGGAGAACAAAACCGAAGAGTCTGACAAGAAGGAGGAGGTTGGTAAAAGAAATTCGGTGTATATCGCAAATTTAGGAACCGGTAACTGAGGAAACGACAACGGAAGAGCCGTCCACGGAGACACCCAAGGAGGAGAAGGAGCACGATGCCTCTGAACTCTAAGCTGCCATTCATTTTTTGTTATTAGGCAAATCCAATTCAAAGAAAAGTGTGTGCTAATATCAAAAGCACTGGGTAAATTGAGTCATTTCTCTGCGTGTGAGCTTTTCTCTGTTTGTCTCTCTGATCATCAGTCTGTGATTGTCGCTATCGTTGTGTTATTTATCAAAAACCAATGAACATGGTTTATTTATTTCCGGAGTTGGTGCAATAAACATTGTATTTAAACGAGTTCGGGAAGTTCATTTTCAACCACCCTTCATTCAGAAGAAAGAAGAGCGTCCTTGTTACAAAAAGCGTACAAAAAGCATAAAACAAGAAGAGCGTCCTTGTTTCAAAATTCGGTTCCACAGTTTAAAAAGCTTTCAGATAGCACTTTGATCTTCAGATTGTTAATAAAAACTAACTGTGAACAGCAATAACACAGCTATGTGGTTTGTTCTTTTTCGTTCTGCGATACTAACCAATTCCATATGCATTGTTTTAAAATCGATTTGTAACCATCTGGTGGAAACAAACTAAATTTCGTTTTTTCGCCATCCGTGAAATTCAACGCAGTGACTTTTTTGTATTTGCACGATATATTTAATATTTTCAAATTCCTGAGAGTGAGCTATTGAAGCGAATTCAGCGGTGAAAAACGGTTTAATGTTATCCTCATCAAGCGAAAGGTTAAACAAATTCCGAACTTTGGTGTATACGAGCCTCTTAAAATTCTTTGCTTATCTGTTGAAATTAAGGACTACGTTGTACTGAAACTCACATAAATTGCCGTTTTGAAGAGATATGAAAAACAAAACTTCATAGTTGAAGGTTTCCAACTCAAGTTAAAACGTTCTTTATAGATTTCCACTTTTTTTGCCATTCTATTTGTTCTACGTTGTTTTATATAATTCAAAGAAGTCGGCCAAATGTAAAAGACGGCTAATTTTGTGGAAAGAAAACGTCTCCCGGAACTCATTCTTTGTTCTGTTGAACCTCTCACACGCAGCGTCAGCTGTTCTTTTTTCCTGCGTAACAATTGCTTGATGAGCGAGGATGTGTGCAATGACAATGCAAAAACCTAACTCTTTTCAAAATTGTAAGTTATCTTAATTTGTTCATTGCAATCCGATCGTAGCTTTCGCCGACATGCCAAAAAAGCGATTGAATTTGGTGATTCGCTTATCTTGAGACCAAGAGAACCATATCTGGCTAGCACTCTTGCGATAACGCCTCGCGAGGATTCTCCTGTCACCATTTGCCTTACGGGCGCTTTATCCGATTGCTCGCGGTTACGATTTCACAAGAAAAATTAATTTTTCCAAAAGTTTTTCAATCGCTTTTCTGTTTTGATGAAAATGTCAATGCTCGCGTTCCCTTCGCATTGAAACGAAATGCTTGGGAAAGATTGGCTACTTTTTCTGACTTTTGGCCTCTTCGACCTACCGCAAAATGTTTCGATCAAAGATTTGAGTACAATCGCAGCTTAGAAAAATTGCAAACACCATTCCGCATCGGTTGAATTTCTGTTTGCACTTCCAGGGCTCTTCACATCGTCATCTTTGTGAATTGATAGCAGAATGCGGAGATCTCCCGTCACGTGCTGTGAGGTGGTTATATCTGAAGACAAGAAGACCGTCGTGAGTTTTTCCATAATTTTCCGCTCATTTTTCCCCTTTTCTCACACTTGGCAAACATTTTGTAGACATAGTTGCGTCACAAAGTGCGTATGGGCTGCAATACAAAGGACGAATTTTACGGTCTTATCACACAATCCACAAATCTTTTCACACTTTGTGACAAAATCACGATGATTTCCTTACCCAGACTTTCACTTTACGATATCTACGCAAAATCAATTATTTTTCGCAATCAGGAAAAGACAAGTTGGAAAATCTTATCTAAAACGGTGCTTGACGCACAGCTGCACAAAACTTTACTTTTACATCAAGTTGTGATGATGACGTCAGTTTCGTAACTTTAACCGGTCAAAAACCAATAGTTTTCGGAACATTTACTTTGATGGTTTCCTGTTCTGTGAACCCGATAGTGTTTTTTTTACATTTTCAAAGCATTCGATACGAAACATTTTCAGCTCTACTGCCTTCGTTTGGAGACTGGACATGCGGTTCAAAAGAAGTTCGATGAATATGAGAAGTTCTACATGAGAGTAAGAATCTTTAAACACAATTTTATCGTCATACTGTTTCCAGATTTCTTACCTCCTTCCCGCCAGCCATAGTACCCCTCCGAAGAAAAAACTGCTTCAAACGGAGAGTAAATTGATTGAAAAGAGGAAGTGCTGGATTCTAAGTGTTTCTCAAACTCTGCTCGTACATCATGCCGACTGGTAAGCAAAATGTGAAATCGTACAATTGATTTTTAGTCCCACTGAAGATATCAGAGAGTTTTTCTGCCTTCCCACCGATGACGAAGCCGAGTTTATGCCGAGGGAGAACAAAAAGTAACTTGAAAAATAATTTCTCAACTTGTTTTTGTATAGAGCCGTTCCCGGTGATTTTGAAGTCCTCAAGACCATTGGAAAAGGAAGTTTCGGTCGAGTTTTTCAAGTAAGACACAAGGAATCTAAGAAGATATACGCAATGAAAGTGCTCATGAAAGAAACTATCAAGAAGAAGAATGAGGTAATTTTTAAATACAGTTTGTACATATTTTTCATTCAGACCAAGCACGTAATGGCTGAGTTGGCTGTCCTGAAGATGAACATTCACCATCCGTTCCTTGTTTCTCTTCACTTTTCGTTCCAAACTAAGGAGAAACTTTATTTCATTCTGGATAACCTAAACGGAGGAGAGGTAGTGATTGGTATTGGCAAATACAAATTTTGATTTTAGCTCTTCTCCCATCTCCAAAAGGAGAAACACTTTAACGAAGCTAGAAGTCGTTTTTACGCAGCTGACATTGCAAGCGCTTTGGGATACCTTCACGACAACAACATAATTTACAGGTTAGAAATTGTTAAAAAAAATCTGAAAACGGTTGTGCTTCAGAGATCTGAAACCGGAAAACTTGCTGCTCGACAGGGAGGGATACATCGTTATCACTGATTTCGGTCTCTGCAAGGAAGGCATGAAGGCCGGTACCACTACAAGCACTTTCTGTGGAACACCCGAGTACGTTTTTTCTTTAAAATATTTTAATCGTTTATTTAATGGTGAAAAAATTGGGTTTCTAGATACTTGGCGCCGGAGATTGTTCTGAAGAAGCCGTACGAACGCTCCGTTGATTGGTGGTGTCTTGGAGCCGTTCTTTATGAAATGTTGTTTGGTCTGGTAAGAGTCATAGAATTATTCGTAATTATAAATGTTTCAGCCTCCGTTCTACTCCAGGGATCATCAAGAAATGTACGACCGCATTGTGAACCAGCCACTTAGATTCAAGTCTCAAATTTCGGCTGCTGCCACTGATATGATTAACGGAGTACGTCTTTAAAAGTAACATTCACATCGTGAATTTCAGCTTCTGAGCAAGGATCCCAAAAAGCGTCTGGGAGCAAAAAATGGCTATTTCGACATCAAAAATCACCCCTTCTTTATGCCGATCGATTTCGACAAGCTGAACGCAAGAGCCATCAAGGCTCCTTACATTCCTAAAATCGCCAACGAGTACGACACTTCTCAAATTGCTACCTGCTTTACTGAGGAACGCTTCGACCCAGGTAACACTATTCGGTTCTTACTGATATGCTTGTTTTTAGCGTCTCTGGTCCCTGAACATATTGCCAACTCCGTTCATGATTTCGCTGATTTCACTTATGTCAGTAAGCCGGTTTTTCGCTAAAACGGGATTGTTGTTATACATATGTGCAAAGGAAATAAAGTTTTTGTCTACGATTCGTATTATTGTAGTTTGTTTTAACTTTAGTAAAAAAAACTATAGTTTTCAGATTACCCATAGTACGAAAAACAGCTGTCGGCTAAGTTCTAAATAATTTTTTCTTCTTGAATCATTGCGAAAGATTTCATATTCAACTTTTTCTTCTCTTTTCTAACTTAATAGTTTTACGAAAGTGTTTTAAAAGAAAAAATGAAAGCATTTTCTTAAAGGAGACCCTCTTACAAAGTTCAGATTAATACTTTCTTTTGCTTTCCTACATTTGGTCTATTTTGGTTTATTTCGGCAGATTCTTCGCATATATCATGTAAGTCAACTTAAAACTACACTAAGACATTGCTAAACCGAAATACTTCGTATAGACCCACATTTCCAGGCGGAATTTCGGACACGCCGTGCAGCCGTAAGGCGTTCGCAAGCCTGCGAATAAAACTTCAACTGTTCATATGGCGAAATACTGTATCTTAGATTTTTCTGGTTTTTTGCGTACGGGGGTAAAAACCACGAAGAATCGATTAAAAATAGTTCCAGAGATGTCTTTTTCCAAAAATGGCCAGTTCTGACCCTTTTTAATGCTAAACATTTGCCATTTTTCGCCTTTTGGTTGTTGAAAATCTCAGTTTTTTATAAATAACCATGGTTTATAGATTAAAAAAAAACGGGTCAGGCGGTGTTTTGCTATTGTCTAGCATTATACCAGCAATAAATCACCAAAAGACCAAAAGTTAAAATCCCATGTCACAAGAGCTTTGAGAGTAATAAAAAGTACGTCTTAACATATTTGTGATGTTTCTGCATCTGAACATAGTGTTTTACGTCTAAAAACAGATTGACCAAGGTGCTCAGTTTAATTGTAATGCAACTTGTTTCATTTCGGAAAACACTTAGATTGAACCGAACATCCTATCCTATAAAGTGAAGCATCATAACATTTTCTCAAGGCAAAAAGAAAGACATATTCCAAAGTTCCCTTTCCCAGACATCCCGACCAATCTTCTGTCAGCATGAACATAAATGCATGCGCCCGTTCTTTGAAAATAGTGATGTGTCGGAGCCTAGTTGTTCCGTAAACCAGTCGCCAGCATCGTTTAAAAGCGACATCATGAATTTTCGATTGTGTACGGCTACTGTTAGCCAACCATATATCTTCAATTGGCCTTTTTGAACGCAGTGAACGTTTGAAAACGTATCAGTCTTTTGAAGACAACAACAACAACAACATCAGTACAACATTTATTTGAACTATGGGATGAGAACTCAACAGATAATGTACAAAATACACAATAGAGATCGAAATTATTATACAATGAAACCTCGCGTATTCACACATTTTATTGAAAACCCGGCGAGAGAAAATTAAGTACCTGTAATTAAGATTTGTCAGTTGTTTCTTGGGATAATCGAGTAGATGAGAAGAGAATGGGGCTATTTCATGCGAGGAGGGACTGTGAGGGTGACAGCTGGGGCAGACTGTCGGCGTTTTCGCATTCGATCAAAGGCCGATTCAGTTGGAGAGCCACCTCCTTCCAAAAGAGGAGAGTTCCTACGTGACCAGGCACTTCTAAAGATTCGATTTTGTTTTTTGACACCACAAAATCTAACCTTGAATGTTGCATTATGCTGTGAGAGTATTTGCTGATCGACTTCCGTGCCTTCCGCGATGCCTCGAGGGCCCTGTGCCGGATTTCCTCCTGCAGAATAAAGTAGCACATTGAAAACAATGTCACGCCTGAAAGATAGAATAACTTCTAAAATCGAAAATTCTTACCAAATACAATGAACGGCTGGCTGATTAACATTATCCAAGGCTCTTTTGGGAACACATCTCCAAAACCTAGAAGAAGAAGTTGACAAATTCCATTCCAGAGGCCCTTACCTATTAGGGCAACACTGTTGAACAAGAAGTAAACCGATGTAAAGTAATCGAATTCAGTGTACCACATGATGAACATTGACAGGAGTAATAAATAGGCGATGAATACAACAACTCCAGCAATGAATACTCGCCGCTGCTCGTGGAGATGAAGCTTTCCGTGCTGACCTACAAGTGTCATTGTTGAAAAGTCAAGTTCAACCGGCTTTACAAAAGCCGTTTCATTTAACGCGAATGTGGTCTAGTTGTCTAAAACGCGCACTTAGAGACAAAGGGTTACACGTTCGAACCCGCCCTGGGTCAACTTTTGACACTGTGAAACAAAAACTTACCAAATAGTGATCCTGTGCTGTACTTTCTTGCAAAGCGAGCCCTTTTCGATTCCGTTTCACTGATGAGAATAACCGGTTGTTGACTTGAATTACAGCTTCCTAAAACTCTCGTTCGCTGGGTACCCCAACAATGCTAACCATTCTCCACATCCACTTCTTTTGGTGCATTTAGCACAGTAGTATGTACATCGTCTTCTAAAAGCATTCATAGAGATGTGTCTTAAGAAACCCCACTCTTTCGACTGCAATTGCACCTTTGTTTATAGAAAGCATTGATCTTATTATAACAACTGATGAACACCACTCGGAGAAGAGTACCAGCCTCCTTCACAAATCCGAAGAACAATGGAATGCCTTAAAACACAAGTTTGTCAAATGTAAGAAGTGTCTTTACCTAAAACCCCATAGATAATTGTGGCGATTCGGCAGTTCATAGTGTCTGCGGCCATGTTTCCATAACCAATCGTTGTGTAAACGCTGAATGCGTAGACCATTGCACTGGAGAAGTCGTTCATTGAATGGGTTACTGTTCTGTTCTCAGTATGCCAGCTGCAACGAAGTAGTGTAATTTAATAAATAGTTGTAACTCACTCTCTATAGCACCTTTCCACCTGTTCCATGTAGCCTTTCATCAGGTTGAAGCAGTCTCCTCCAGTGGCACAGGACTGCTCGAGTTGGGCCAATTTTTCAATCCGGTCTTCTTGGCATCTAAACGAACATATGACTTTGGTTTATCCTCTTTTGATTTTTTGCCCTTATCATAATCTTTTGCAGATGTTACCGGCAAATTTTAGCTGCATTACTTGTTTACCCTTTCTCATTTGCGCAACGATAAAAACGCTGATGATAAATTACCGCAGGTCACTTTCAGCTGGGAAGCAAGGGTTTTTCGATTGTTTGTATGTACCCGGGAATTCCACAACCAGTGATCACACAAAATTCAAATACAATTTTAAATAAAAAGTAGTAATGTATACATTGTGTATTAAGGGAAAGTAATTGATAATAGTATACCACGGGCAACCTGAATTTTAGCAATTTTACAAACTCACACCGTCCCAAACCTGATGCAAGCCTCAGTTTAAGAACCAAACTACATATGCTCCGAGCTAGTAGTACTTTAACAACTATACTTTGATTTTACTGCCTGATTATGTCAACGTGGGCATTTTTCAAACATTTGTACCAAAAATTCCTTCGCACATTACAATTTTGCTCTTAGACATATTTTATGCTAGTGTCCTAGTACCTGTTTCTATATTCCATCAGAAGTCGGTCATCGTGCTCTCCGTCCAGGGCTTGGAATAGTAATGCCCCTGCGATGTTATACAAAGGAACTGCTAACACATAGAAGATGTGGTAGAGTCTTGTTTTTCGCAGCTGGGACCCTAAACAAATAAAGATGACTCCGAAACAACACGTTGTGTACGCTACTCTATTTTCTGCTAGACCCTTCCACTCCGTAGCCACAAGTGGTTCCCAATGCGCGAGCAAAGCCAAAAATAGAAGCGTGAGGTAATCTTGTTGTCTCCCTCAAAACGTGACCTATGGCGAAGGGGATTTCTAAATTTTGTCGCCTGATGCACTATTTAGATTGAGGTTTCGCGAGCAAAAAACACAAACTTCTACCCAAAACAACGGCTCACACTATTCATATGCAAGTCCAAAAAAAACGTCTGGGCAAAGGCGAGACTACCCCTGCAAACGCAACTCGGTAAACAAACAAATTTTTGCAATCTCCGGCGTAAAAGTTCAATAAGGCGTGCGCAAATGTTTCAAATAAAACCGACCAACTACGGTACCTGTCCGTTGAATAGTGCGTCCCATGTTGATCAAAACCCGATTGCGGTCAGGCTCGTCTTGTTTCTGGAGAAACCAGGCTGCCTTCTGCAGAACGGACGACTGTGCGATGTTTATCTGAATGAAAGTAAAAACACAACTATTTCTGAACCATCAATATCTAAAAACAGCAGCAATAAGTTCTAAAGGATGCTTAGCTAGGACGGGTTTCGTGTGTTGAACATTGTAACGTTAGCGAGATTACACATGTGCATGTTTTGGGTAAGGCATTTTGTGAACCGTTTTAAAGTGTTCATGAAGTGCTATGTTTCTGAAAATGTTTCAAAGCATTGCAAGATTTTTTGTGCAGCAGTTGATAATGTGGTTTGAATGTGTAATGCGCGGGAACATGTGTTTATAAACGGAAAAACGAAAGATGTTATTTGAAAGGTTTTAAAATTAGCGAGGGTTTAGCGTCGGTCCGATTTGAAAAGTGCGGCCCAAAGTGAAATGTGGGTGCTGCGCAGTGACATCTGGCTCGTCGGCGGGGACTGTCGCACAAAGACAGGGGAGGAGCAAAACGCGATGCGATCGAAATTCAGACTGACTTTTCTTATTGCTCATAACTCTTGGGATGGGAAACACAATGAACAATCAGCGATTTTGCGACGGATCAGTGATTTGCGCTTGTGCCGTATTTGTTTGACCAGACGACACGTTTGGGAGAAATGAAAATTCGCCAGCGCAGACGTCACCAAGCCATTTGAAACGTGTTGTACTGCAGTTCAAGTGTCTTCCGACACATTCAACATACGCAGATGTTTCCTTATTTATATTACAAAATTACTTGAAAACTTCAATTTAGCGGGCTCTTAAAAAACCCTGCGCATAAATCCTCTGCGAATGGGATTTGTCACTTCCCAGACGCACGCCATCTTTCTCTGACTTAGCATAATAAATGAGATCTTAAATCGCAGGGAAAGAAAACGTCAAGCAGAAACTACGGTATCAGAAAAAAAGTTTTACCTGTGTTGGGAAGTCGCCAACAGGAGAAGTGCTCTGAGCGGAGCTATGGCTGAGATCAGGAATACTTTGCATACTGCCCTCAAACGATGAGTGCATCTAAAACAGAAAAGTTAGAAAGGTGGTTGAGAAAAGACTTCGTTTTTTTCCGAACATCACTTTCTTTGTTGGTGTGTTCGTTTTGTCCGGAATTTCGACAACACATAATAAAAGCCACGTCGAACTAATTTGATGTTCATCGTTACAGAGCAACAATGGCACCCTGGGCGAACAAGCTTTCGATTGTAGTTTTCCACTTTGCTACCAATGAACATGAATCGATTTTGATCCAAATATAGATGTAAACTTTGTCCTGTCTATTTTCTGACAGACAATAAGGCTCAATATTGAATTGTCATAAATGTATTCAAACTCAGTTTTAGTTAGTCTTTTCTTTGAAGTTCGAGGAATGTTACGGTTTTGAACTCTTAGATCGCTTTAAGTGAAAAGAGATATCCCAATAACATAACATTTTTAGAAATCAAAATATATAGATTTCAGGTTCCGCAAGCGAACTTAGAAAAAATAACTACAACGACACTTAAAGAATTCGTATTTTTGGGTTTGGAAGTGCTGATTCTAATAATATTCAGTAGACAGCTGCATCTAAATTGACGATTCCGTCCTTTCACAGATGTTACGTTGATGTGTACCTTCCCACGCTCGAAATACCATGTGGTTTACCTACAAGACTAATATTGAGGACCACCCCCGCCGATAAGTCAACAAAGTAAACAATCACGTAGTATCGTTTGCGAAATGAAACAAAGTGATATCAGAGACAACGCAGATTTTAGTTTACATCGTGGTTCTGTGAAAACCATTGACACAAAGGTTTCTTTGAATTGAGTACAAGTGAACTTTAAGAAAAGAAACAATGGCATAAACTCGCCTGTACTTGAAAATCCTCGACCGAACGAAATCTGTGTTGTCTGGAGAGCGACCTCGTCGAACCTAGACGAGTTCGGAAAAGGCCGGGAGCGCCGTTTGGCCGTGCGCACTGCTCCTCCCCGGCGGTCATCCTGAAAACAACCAAATCAGCCGAATATGCATTGTTTGAGGGTCCTCGGAGACGCTTCGAACGCTTGTCAATTGCAGTGCACTAACACAATCAACCAGTGGCTACGTCTACGATAACTATACAGATCCAGAAGAAAAGGAAAGTGAGCGAGTGAGACGTCAGAAGATCAAAAACAGGTCCAATTCCACAAATAGAATTTTCTATTTTTGGAGAGAAACACACGTGACGGTGGGGCCAGGACAGCCCAATTGGAATCGGAGAACTGCGTGGTTAGGAAGTCATCAGGTGGCACTACCCACTATAAACAGCCATATAAAACGTTAAACGGCGATTTCGTGTCCGTAATTATTAACGTCAGTCTGGTGGTACTATGCGGTCAACATACGGACCCCAATGACCCTCGATTTATTAGGCAGCAGGTATACTCTACCCTTAGAAACGATAGTACATAAATAATTGTGAGGGTATACATGACAGTTTTGAAAAAGAGCGGCATTTAAGTTTGAAAAGAGATATTAAAAGCACAAGAAGCGTTTGAATGTTAACACGCATACAGATTTGTACTTGAAAAATTCTCAAAAGAGGTAATAGCATAGAAAATGTTAAATACTATCTTATTATAACCTTTACATTCCATCATATCAATTTACAGATTGATGTTCTAATCAATAACATGTTTCAATGTAAACAATACATTACTTCGCCAAATCGGCCAAAGTACAATTCGCGAGAACATTTACTTATAGGAGAATTGCAAAGAAAAAGTTGAAATAAGTGCCTTGCGATAAGAATTAAATAATTAAATATCGTTCAATATTTGCTTTTGTTCTGATTTCAAATGTAAAATTCTTGACAATTGGAGTTTTCAGAAAAAAAAGTAATACTTATGTGGAATGTCTTCAAAAAAATGAACTGATCTTTTGAATTTTTCTTCAAGCTGGTGTGGCACTTTTCCTGCCCTTCTATTTAAATATCCCTGGCATCTGTCAACATCTCATGAATGATTTGACGTCCGGTCCGTTCGTTGTCATTGGTATTCGGCACTTTTTAACGTGGAAAACATGTTTACCTAACTCCTAGTGGGGCGAATTGAATATGCCTCAAATTATTTACGAGTAGTTCGAATCACAAAGCCTAAGAATTCAAAACTGTTCAATTTAAGATTCTGGAAGAACTAAGATGAAAGCGTATCGAATTCCTAGAATAATGTTTGCTTTCCATTTGTGCAAAACAAGTCGAAAAACATTTTCAAAGTAGGATGAATGGTGGAGATTTGTATTGGAGACATAATGACGGACGACCACGATGTGTGTTTTATAAGGGCAGATAGTGCGAGGAGAGGACAAAAGCCAAACGTCGACGGAAATGGTAGGACTCAGGGGTATGTTTCAAATGCGTAGGTGGAAATTTCAGTCGAAACGGACTAAGCAAGCTCTTTTGAAAACTCGATTGTAGGAATGTCTTGTTCCATAAGAAGGGAAAGGTTTTGAAAGTTTAAAAAAGACGTACTTGTATAGCTAAATTATCTCCAATTTCTTTGTAACCAAACAAAATTCGGCTGCAAACATATTTAGGCAACTAGCAGGTATTCAAAGAAGAAATTACAAACATTTGGTAAAAGTTTTTCAATTTTTTAAAGTTAACAACGAACGTGAAACAGAAAAC
>LNBV01014349.1:24424-35887 GCA_001513535.1 Oscheius sp. TEL-2014 | reverse complement strand
AAGTTGAATACTGTCGAAATTGAAGTTTCACCATAAATCTAATGTCTTCTGACATCTTTCTGAAAATTCATTTTCAGAAGATTGGAAACATTGCTAATAAACAAGTTACAAACAAAAATCCGACGATTCGGATTTAAGTAGTTTAAAAACATGTTACATGATTATAAAAATCCATTGCTTTGACACCGAAGTTATGTAATTACCCTCTAGCTTGCAAAAACGTTCTACAGTTAGTATAGAATCAATACACTCCTTCCTTAGCAAACATTTTAATTGTCACGATCAATTTCTAATGCTGGAAAAATGTATGAAACGTACAACTACGTCTGGCACATGTCCACTATGACATCAATAGGAAAGAGTGACCGATGCGTGTTTATTGTTCAGTCTACATGGTGATCATCGTGTTGTTCATCTGAGTGCCCGTTTCCTTCGACTCCGACGGTGTCATGGCCGAGGGTGTCATAGTCGTGCTCATCCCCGTCGTCGTTCCAGTCGGAGTCGTCGTGATCGACACTCCCTGGTCTCCGGCCGTCGTCGCTCCCACCGTAAAGTCTGAATCTTTCCTCAGTTACTCCTTCCTCATTTCTTACGAGTGAGATCCTCCCCATAGACTCCATCAGCCGTGGTTCCAGAGGCGTCTGTGTGGTATCGGTTGTACATTCCACGGTACCAGTCCTGGTAGATGGATCGTCTCGCGAGGTAGAAGATGAGAGCACAGATGAGGAATCCAGCACCAGTGCCGGACAGGAAACCGTAGAAAATGGCCCACGTCAGCCAACCCTCGTATTTGGAATCCTCGTCACTCTGAGATGTTGGTTGGGGCCCTGCAATTGTCATAGTAATCATAAAATCACCTTTCTTACTGTTTTTATTTGAATTATTTTCTACAGGCGCTATTGTAGCGGGCGGAAAATATTTTGGATCTGGATCTTGGTCTGGTCTGGTCTGAACAAAACGTTTTCTTTTTTTCTAATAATACTCACAACAGGCGCCAAAGTAATGCCCGTCACGGCTGGCAAAACGGGTTCGAGAACTGTGGGATCAGTGGGACCGCCATTTTCCGTGCTGTTGTCATTAATAGCTATTCCACCTTCCTGGAATAACAAAAGTTCAATGTAGCGGTATTTCCTTACGAGCTCCATGTAGCGAGCCCAGCAGTCTTTTGAAGACGCTTGCAGCCACAACTTTCCCGTGTTCTGTCCTGGCAAGATGACGCGTTCTCTCGTTCCGGTAGTTATCTGAAACAGACAAATTCTTCAACGTTTACAAAACGTATTGGTTGTTAGAGCGGTATTTTGATTAAGCCGACAACATAAAACTTCGCTAATAAAACTTCGGCAAAAAAGGGCCACTCCACTTCTGTAGGGCACTATATTGACGTTTAAATGAGTAATTTGAATATCAACATCAGCAAAATATCACTTATTACTAAGTAACTCATTTCTAAGGGTCGCAATAGGGTTGGAGGGTTATGTAGGCCTCCTCATACTACAACATCGCGGCCACGCCCCCTTTTGTGAACTGTTGTTTTAATTTATAATTGTTACTTTGAATAACATTGTTCAAAGCCGCCTTACCTCAATATGCTTGCCCGATCGTCCAATCTGAATCCTTGAAAAAGTAGATCCCTGGATCATAGGCAAAATGTATCCAGTCTTGTGGATTCCAGAGAAGACCATTCCGTTTCTGAACAAAAGCACAACGGAGTTTTGCTTTCCACCCTCGCAAGTGATCTCTTTCTCAGTCATTTTAGCCTTCGTGCAAAGACGCGCCCTTCAAACATAATAAGATCCTTCTTTTAGTTTACTGACCATCGGCATTCCTTCTTCGGGTAGATCACAAACTCAACGGCGGAATTATCAGGTCTATCGAAGTAATGGTTGTCTCCATTCTGACACTTGGCACCGCAGGGCGACTTTAGTTTAACTTCTAGTAAGTTTTTACCGGGGAGATAGTCCTCATCATTCACAGCCAATGCCGTATTCGGCATAGCCTTCGGTTTCACCTAAACAAAATATCTTAACTGAAAAAGAAATGTCACCAACTAGAATATCGTCATTATTTCCAGAAACGAAACCCCTGCCTCCGTCTCCTCCCAATTTACGGAAAGCCTTCATTGCGGGACTTTGGTTCACGAATCGAACAGTGATTTTATTTGCTTCAGCAAAGTTTGCATGACAGGAAGGCTGGGTGGTGAAGACCCTATCCTAAAAAGATTGTCTGTCTCTGTCTGGTGTGCTCCCCACCTTGTCCGTCTTTAAGCGAGAAGCCAGGGTAAAAGGTTTCACAGTGTCTGGTTTGCAGATCTCTCCGGCCTTATCTCTTGTTTCGCATTCCATGACAGATGCCCTGGATCGAAGGGGTTTGGGTCAAAATGCACACTCACTGTGGGCATGTTGCACGAGACAATTCGTCCACTCTGCCAACGACGGTAGGGGAGAAGGCGTAGATGGCGTTCGGCGTTGGCCGACACCTGAATCCTCCATTTTCAGTGGATATTTTCCTTGCTTACGGAAGCTCGATGGCGTCTGCTTGCACACCAGGTTTAATCAACGACAAATACACAGCCTTGGCTTGTCCACAGGTATCCGATACCCAAACATCCTTTGTACCGTGATTCTTCGTCTTTTGTTTAAAATTCTGTTTCTCAACAGAATCCTTGGACTTGGTGTTGATGGGGAATTCAAGGAATCCATAGGCAAGACCGCAATACAGCTAGAGATTAAGGTTGGATTGGGAGACGGAGGGAGAGTCTCACCAGCAGCAAGAAAGTTTTATGAGACATCTGATTGTAGAATATGACGAAGAATCCACCGAAAGCGTAGGAGAAGCAGTTGAAAATGAGGAAATGGGGCTCCGCCTCGACTTTTATAGGGATTGCGCTGCGTTAGATGGCGGAACTCAACGCTAACGGACGGACGATGACGGAAGCTAATTGGAGATATTAGTAAGTCTCTATATAACTCACACACAACACACACAAGCATTCAGCTTCTTTCTGTTTTTGTCTAACTACAGTCCCATTTATGTTAAGTTCTGTTCATTTCCATCTGCCGTTCCCCATAGTTTTGTCCAAAAACGACTGACTCAGAATCGCAGCTGCGCATTCCAAAAAGAAATTGCACGTGTGCCGGACTTGTGATCGTGACTCATATGGCTCGCGCAGACAGCGAAAGGTTGCGAAAGATGTTTTCGATACGATTTCGGATGAACAGAGGAGAAGTTGTGAAATGCATCCCATTGTGTTCAGGTACCTTAGGCTCAGTTAAAGTATTGCTGAAGCCGTTCACTTGTACCAGAAGTCACTGAGGCCGAGAAAGGTAACAGATAGATTCAAAGATTTTCCAACGGTGCTCTTCGATTGCCAATCTATGATGCCGCTAACGGAATTGAAATGTTACCAAGGCTCATCGAACCCCTCGTCCAACCCCCTTTTCCTGAATGTGGATGCTTGCCAAACCTTGAGTGTGCGGATTCACCACAATTACACAATAAAATTAAGATTTGGCAATTCACCAATAGTTTTTCGTGGACTCTGGCACTGGAAATTTTTCCAAATTCGTTGTATACACCCAAGTTCCGTTTCTGACATACCCAGGTTTCACTGTTCCAAATAAATCCAATAATCAAACGATTAATGATTTATCGAAATCTTGTGTCTCCAGTACCGTTGTAGCAGCAATGAACCAATGGCAGAGTGTAAATGCGCTCCCCGGCACTCCCTCAGACGCGTCGCGTGTCCTGGCTCTGCGTCGCGGTCGTGCCCATAGGCCCTTGCAGCCGCTTATCCTACGCTGTTCCTTGGCGGATCGGCGGTCTATTTCAGTAATTTGCTCACTGAAAATTTTAAAAAATCGAAAAATTCGCGATTCAGGTCGATTTTTAAACCTAAGTCAGGTAGTTTAAGGTTTTTTCATAGGATAAAAGTAGGCCGTTTTCCTTGGAAGTTCGAATTCTGGATTTGAACTTCTGTGCTAATTTTATCGAATTCTGCTGTTCTTCTTTGAGTACCTGCTTCTGAGCGCAATCCAAAACTAAAAGAGTACACTGGAGACAAATTTAATTGTTTGAAATTGACTGGAATGCTATGTTTACATGATGTTTCGTCAAATTTCAATTTGAATGCCCTCAGGCAGTTATTGTTTTAATTATTAACTCTGATTTTGTTTTAATTGTCCAAATTTGTTCGAACTTTTCTTGATTTCTCTTTGTACCGTGTACCCTCTCTCACAAGAGTTATTTTCAGTTGAACTACTCAAAATGTCTTCTGCTACTGCTGCTCATGCCGACTCTGCTTCCCAGAGAAACTTCAATCCGTCCTGGTTTGTTCAATCTTCTTTTTTATGTTAAGTTTCTTCAGGATTCGCTCTGCCTTCCACGGAGGCGGCGTGAACTCTTCTCCCCGTGTCTCCACCAACGATGAGGGGGACAACATGGTAAGTCGTTTTTTGGCGTTTGTACGTTTCGGTTTTGTGATAGTTTTGGAGAGTCACGATGAATGCTGCAAGCTGGTAGTGGCAGTAGCGACGTTACTGGCAAAGCACGGGAAAAGTTCGCTTTGAATGCTCCTGGTACAAAAGTTCATGAATTCAACTATAGATGTTGAGAAACATTGGCACATCAAGCCGAATTCTAGAACTTCTGTTCATGACCATTTTGTCCAGCTTCTTCTGGTCTTTCCCGTGGTATCGTTACTGCCGCCGGTGCACAACTTCTGACAAATTACGCTGTTTTCGTTGCAGGAGACTCACCTGTCTCAGCCGGTGATCTCGAAGAACCGCTACGGTCGTGAGGAAGTGCTGGTGCTTGTGCCCAAGACGCCTCGTCCGCCCGTGGGCCTCAGCAACTGCCCTTTCTACGTTGCCGATCCTCGCGATCCCCTCGCCCTGTCGCAGCTCTCTGAACTCGAACAGGTGCCTTTTTACGTTCGCCTAAAAAAAACTTTATTATTTTCAGCGCCTGCAGCCGAACATCAACTCGTCGAAAGCCATGTCTTCGCTGACGGCCGCCGAAAGAATCAACGTCATTGGGCAGGCCAACGCCACGTCGCCTAACCCCAACGGCGCTGCGGGACCCAATAGTCCGCAGACCAAGGCGCCCGGCAACAACGGATGGACGCCCGTCAAGAGCAACAATTCCTGGGGTTAGTCTTAATGTTAGTCCATTGAAACTGCAGAGCATATATAGGGTCTGTCGCTCAAGTCGCGGCGCGACCCCCGCCCCGAAAAATGACTGAAAAACCTAGCGATGACTATTTTGCCATAAAATTCACCGAATTCTTTATGTTTACAAAACAAACAATAACGTAAAACTTTGGAGTCACCGGATTTTGTTGTCTCGTTGGAAAAAAAATCATTGTGGTAATGTCATTTTTTTCGCCATAAACGCAATTATTTCAAAATAAATGATGCTATGACTGACCGGAATTATAGATCACGCTTGGGAAAATGATTTTGAACAAAATAGTATGTTTCAAACAGTGAATTAGCTGTTTAAAACTCTCGCTATCAGATTGTATCTATACGATGAACGGCAGTATTCGAAGAAATGGAATTTGTATCACGGAATTGTGAACTACAAATGTCCTATTTCCCGTACTTATGTATCATTTTCCAGGAAGGGGCACTTCTCAGCCGACTACTCCGAACGCGAACGGCCGCGGCGGCATGGCTCGTTCGATGGGCAGGGGAGCGCCTCCTGTGGCCCAGGCGGAAGACGCTACCAGTCCCTACGGAAAGCAGTTCGGTCAGTGGTCAGAGGACAAAGATAACGGAGGCGATTGCAGCGTATCGTGGTCGCGGTGGCTTGACAACTGCTCGCGGAGGCAGCGTCACGGCTACGAACTCCCGTGCCCAGGGACTCTACGACCCGCGCGATCCCAAGGACCGTCCCCGCAACCGCCTGCGCAGCACGAGTGAGGAGGGCGACGGCGCGGATCCGGCGAACAACGGAACCGACGGCGGATGGACAAGACCCGGACAGTTCGGAAGACAGAACTCTAATGCTTGGAATAAGGAAGGTGGGGAATTTAAGGAGAATAGGGAAATGAAAATTTGATTCAGAAACCCCTTGGGGCAACAACGACAAGGAGAATCTGGCTGCGAACGCGCTGAAGAGCGACAGCACCAATACAATGCCCGAGTGGATGGACGACGGAGAGGAGCCCGAGAAGGCGTGAGTCTTTGAAAATTTGGCTTCGAATAAATGAAACTATATTACCAAGCTATTGGTTGGGTCCGTATAACCCCCACATCCTACATGCGGCGCTTGCTGCCACCCCAAGTGAGAAATGTAGCTTGACGCAACCTCTGACCCGAAAATTACGCAAATTTTTCTTTATAGCCGAATGAACGTATTTTCCTAGCATTCTGCCCATTGAATACTCTTCTTTATGAACCGAAATTCAATCGAAATGAATTCTGATGAGTCATAAAGTTCTCAGTGTAAAGAAATAGTACACCTCTAAGGAATTGAAGTTCTCGTCATGATCTACAAAAAGTATTTGGTCCCTTTTTGGCCGAAGTAGGATTGGAGGGGGAGTATATAATTATATTTGTTCTTATTTGAGAGAACTTTTATGTTGTAAACACCGTAGGTTGTAAACAGCGGTCGATCGAGTTGTTCCTTTTCTAATAGGAGTAAGACGTGATGCAATTAATTTGAACTTCCCTATGTTAACGATGCCTGCAGACTGTCATTAAGGACGCTTTATACGTATAATTTTTTACTTACACAACTAAAGTAGTATTTAGTAACCTAATATCCATAAATTTCACGTTATTTGGAAAGCGGTTGTGTACTTCCTGCAAATCCATTCCTCTATTTTCAGTGAGGAATCGGCCGGAGGCTCCTTCGACGACGACGGGCGGTACCGTCAGCCGCAGAACGACTCCCTTCGCTATCCCTCGAACCCCCGTGACCACAACACTTCTGCCACTGGCTCAGCCGCCAGCTGGCGTCCTACCACCTCCCAGGTACGTTGTAATCCCGCTCCAATCACAATTCTCTTTCCTCAGGCGGAGCTCTCTTCCCAATCGACCTCTGCTCAGCCTTCCTATGGAGTGGCTGCTGCCTACGCTCAATCTTCTCAGGCCCCGGGACCTGCTCCTGGAATCCCTGCACCTACGGCGGCTGCTGTTACGAATTCTGAATTCTACTACTTGGACCCGTCTGACAAGGAAAGGGGCCCGTTCAAGAAGGTTCGTGTTTTTGGACCCGCATAGCTTACAAAGGCTGTCCGAAAAATGATAGCCTAAGAGGAGACCGCATGACTCCAGAAATCGCCAGCTCTTTAGTATAGAACATTTCAGTTTTAACTCTTCAAATGCCAAAAATTAGCACATTTTTATATTACTATGACCCCGTTCGCTAGAAAACCGTTGCCAAAATATGCTTTCAACAGTGCCATCGCTATTCTGCGTGGAAAAACCCGTGCGGGAAAATATCAGCCATGTAAACCTTTCGTTCCAGGACCAGATGGTCACTTGGTTCAAAATGGGCTACTTCAACGACACTCTGAAGCTGAGGAGGGCCGAAGACCACCACTACAAGACGCTGGGCGAACTGAAGCAAGTGAACGGCACTGTCACTCCCTTCGACTACAAGGAACAACAGCCTCAGCCCGCCTTCCCCTTCCCTTCCGGCGTCCCCGGCGCCGCTGCTGCCGCCGGATTCGGAGGAAACCTTTTCGGGTGAGCTGCTTAACTCTTATCTATTGTAGTTTTCTTTTCTTTTTTTCCGGGCCGACTTTTATCGGCCCGGGTGTCTTGCTGAGCTAGGAGTTTGTTTACCCTTGATGTAGAGCGCATGTTTCCAGAACTGGCGTGTGGAACGACCCGCTGAGCTCCATGTACAACGCTTCCATGTTCGGAGCTAACTTCGGCGCCGCCTTCGATCCCAAGGTAAGTGCTTTTGTTCGACAAATGACTGTTGTTCACTCGGATGTTAGTGAAATACACTGCGTTTTATAAAAAGGTATTGCTCAATTCAGCACATGGAGGTCGAGGCCCGTCGTATGGAGGAGGCTCGTCGCTTGGAAATGGAGAAACAGGCGCATCGTCTGGAGTTGGAGAAACAGGCGCACTACCGCGAGTTGATGGTGGCTGCTCAGCGCCAGGCGGAGGAGACGGAGAGGGCTCTGAGGGAGAAGGAGATGGCCTACCGCACGAGGGAGGAGGAGATGAAGCGCCTCTTCGAACAGGAGAGACTGCGCCGCGAAATGGAGCAGATGGAACTGGCTCAGAAGGTTCAGCTGCTGGAGGCGGAGAAGAATGCGAGGGAAGAGGATGAGAGGAGAAAGAGGGAGGAAGAACAGAGGAAGATCGACGAGGAGAAGCAGAGGGCACTGGCCAAACAGATGGACGAGCAGAGGAAGAGAGATGAGGAGAAGAGGAAGAAGGAGGAGGAGCAGAGGAGAAAGGAGGCGGAGGTACAGAAGAAGAGGGAGGAGGAGGAGCGAAAGAGGTAAGCAGGCTGAAGTCTATCCTACCGTAATTTCCAGGCGTGCCGAAGTCGCTGCTGAGGAACACCGCAAGCTGCTCCAGAAGAAGGCCGAGGAGGACGCCGCTCGCATCCGCGCTCAACAGGCCGCCGCCAGGGCTGCTGTGAGTACTGTAGCAGTCTAGAATAAACCATTTGTTTTAGGAAGAGGAGGCGAACCGCAGGGCTGCCGCCGAGGTCGAGAAAATGTTCAACACTTCTGAGGACGCCTGGGCTGTGAGTTCTCTTCCTTTTTCATAATTCAACTCTTTTTCAGAGCTCTCCCAAGCAAGTCTCTCCCACTGATTCCTTCGACGGAGGATGGGAGAAGGCTCCTTCCAAAACTGCCAAGAAAGTTGCCAAGAGTGAGTTTTAGCATGGGAATAATAAAAAATGGATGCCTTTTAAGACAACGGCCCTGCCTGGACCACTGCTTCGCCGAATGCCCCTCGCGAGAAGACCCTGAGGGAGATTCAGGAGGAGGAGGAAAGGCAAATCGCCGCCGAACAGAAGGAGCTCGCCAGGCTCAAGAAGGAGGTATGTTGGACTTGGTGGGGTCTAAAATTGGAAAGTTAAGCCCCCCTCTCACCTGACTAGTGAACTCTTTCTGTCCCCCCCCCCAATTCGTTCATTTATCAATAATCGTTCCCCTACGTAACTAATTTTTTTTTTTCGTTTCAGCAGGAATCCTCGAACGCCAGCGTGCAGTCCGGAATGTGGGCCGCTGCTTCCCAGCGCATCTCGTGGAACCAGCCGGGTGGCAACATCGCTAAAGCTCCGTCGAGGCCCGCCTGGGGAGGTGCTGGAGTTGAGGCCAAGGTAATTTCACTTTTAAATGTCTTTTTTTATTTTTGAAATCCTTTGTAATCCCATTTAAAGGTCTGCTTGCAGGTGGCTGCGCCGTCTCCCTTCTGGGACGGACCCTCCCTTGCCGCTGCCAACAAACCCGCTGCTGCGCCTGTCGCCAAGAAGACCGCTCCCGCTGCTCAGACCAAAAAGACGGCTGCCTCCGCTCCTGCCAAATCAGCTGCCTCTAAGAACACCAAGGCTCCGGTAGGGTTACTGTAGCTTTCTTTTGTTTACGGTAGTTCAGGCCAACTCTTTCACTCAGTGGGTTGTGAAGCGACTGAAGGAGATCTCGTCCACTGTGGATGCGGATGTCCTCTCTTCGTTCCTGGAGAGCGTGGAGAACCCGAACGAAGTCGATGACTACGTCGAGGGCTACCTGGGCTCCTCGAAGGTTGTCAAGGAATTCGTCAAGGAATACCTCCAGAAGCGTAGCGAGTCTCGCAAACGCAGCGATACGGACAAAGATGTACGTTTATCCCCTGTTTTTGTGTGAAACAATGTGTTTAGGATCTCTCTAGTGCTTGTAAGGCGGGTACCGGATCGGGTACCATTGGCAAGAAGAAGAAGAACGGCAAGGTGAGCAATTACTGTATTCGTATGTTTTACAAATGTTTAAAAATTGCGCAACCCCTTTGTGAATAGATTATAGGCGTTATTAACTTTGTGGCTAGGTAGTTTGTTATATTGTTTTGCACCTGTGCTCCTCGTTTGGCTCTTGAACGAGTTAAATTATCAATCGCATGTCCCTGGTTCGAACCCGGTGGTAGTTTGCCACCGTTAATTTATTCTATAGTTCCAAAAGTCGGCTTAAAGCAGCAGACCCACAAACTAAGTTTCCGTTTACAAATTTGCATGAGTCTGATTCTACATAGAATTAAAGGCAAACTATTATTACTTGTGTCTAAACTACCCTAACCGTTTGATTTGCAGGGCCAGCGTCTGATCGTGGACGGTTCGTGTCTGGGCTTCCGTGCCACCGGCGATCCCAACAGAGTCAATCAGGGCGAGATCGAGACTGTCGGATTGGCCCAGGGCCAGAAGCGCTAAAACCCTCCACCCTTCCGGGAAATGTGCCCATAGCCTATTTAATTCGTTTGTTTTGTCTATTTTAGTTATATTTTGTCGTTTGCACATTTCCCGCTCCGTTTTAGCCTTTTCTCCCTTCGCGCTGATCCCATTTTATCGGTTCTCTTTCTTCTAAATTAACGGGGGTTTCTCTAAGACCAGCGCCACAGTGTGTAAGTGTGCTCCATCCCAATACCGTATCCCCAAGCGGCCTAGTCCTCTTCCGGTGGTTCCCCTTTCTCTCTCTAAAACTGTCCCCTTCTCTCCCAAAATCACAAATAGTTGCCGCAGTTGTTGCCCAAATCAGCCCAGATGGCCACACCCGCACCTGTTGTCGCACGTTGTTGACTGGCGTCTGCTCTTGTTGCTCTGTTCTTATCAATACAACGTTGATAATTTGTTTATTAGCCCGTGTTTTATGTACAAATATTCACATTCTCGTCTGAGACGATTTGTCGTCCTCCTCGTCCCAGGCCTCCAAGGGAGGAGCCGGAGAGGCCGGCGCCACCCGGCTGCCTTCTCCAATCGCTGCTCCAACATCTTCTTCGCCCGTTAACTCGGGCATCACGTCGAAGATGATCTGCGCCCATTCGGTCGTCTTTTCTGAAAAGTAGAGGGTAAAATGGAAAAGTTCAGTTTTCATAAACTTAAATTTTTTTCAAAACCTCACCGTTAATATCCGTTGTGACCCTTTTGTAGGAATTTCTGGAAGGAAGCGCCCTCTCCCAGACAAAGATAGCAAAAACTATCACTCCTCCCGCCAAGATTCCTGAAATTTGGGGATTTTCTGGCTGACGTAAGGATTACCTAATCCAACTCCGGCCGATTGGATGTCACTGATGATGTTCACAATTACAAGGGCGGAACAAACGAAACAGAAAAGGATTGGCATAATTATCGGCATTCGGATCTTTTCGGGATGCACTTTTATGTGTCTGCAAGGTATTCATGAATGATTGGGATATATGTAGCTGACCTGAAGCGAATCCAAATGAGTGCTCCCATTGTGACAGCACGCTGAGACCATTGGGCGAAAGCTACGTACTAAACAAATAAAATTTGATGGGG
>LNBV01014236.1:0-16552 GCA_001513535.1 Oscheius sp. TEL-2014 | reverse complement strand
CACACACACACACCCACACACACACATTGTATGCGAGTTGAGCTTTGTACAAGAAATACGAATTCATCTCTGCCCAATGATACGGTAACAGACTACATATTTACGGCCACGTGAGCCAAAATTACAGGTGCTGATGTAATTTTTTCGACATGCTTCAAAACAACTTGTTTGAACTTAGGCAGTGCGTTTGCCTAATTCCAGTTTTGTAAAAACTGGGAGCTTTTGAATGCATTTTTGGTTTATGCTTTTGGTATAAGTTTATGCTTTACGCCTGAGTATTTGAAGAATTTCACACTTTTTGTGGCTGAATGTGCCGATGCTTGTCGTTGAAGCTTACGAACTGCCGCTTTGGTCTCTCGTATCTGTGTGGTTCCGTTTCAATGAAACGTTAGTTTTTAAGTGTAAACAAGTCTGAGAACACTTTCCTTGAAGGGCACTCTGCAGAACCTATGTAGTTTGTGTGAATGTTCGTAATCCATGTTTTCACTATAATACTTTTTTTGGAAGGCTTTGTAAGTAAGCGTTTTTTACCCATGAGAACGAACTTGTTTTGGGAAATACGTAAATCTTTTATAACTCTTTGTCATACCTGAATTTCTTGGAATCTAGTAAAAGAATGGTTTGTGCTTCATATAAAGATAAGTCGACCCGAAGCCGATCTGGATGGAGGGTCTGAGAATGACAATTACAAGTCAGAATGATTGTTTGGTCTTTCTTCTGTAGTTCTTTAAACATTGCTACATTTTGAAGTGAGAGGAATCTCAAAGACAAATTTTGTGTCTTCGAAATGGTCATGTGCAGCAGAGACGTTTCAAAACTTGATTTGGTCACACTTTTGTAACATTTGTAACATTTTTGCGCAAAATCTACACATAAAACGATACAAAAGAACAAGTGAATTAAGTAAAGCGAGACAAAGATTTGTATGATAAAATGCAGGTTTATTATATTATGAATACATATGTATTTACAATCACGAGGAAAAGTACCTCTGAAGACGGTAACACCGCTAAAGCTGTTCGCACAACAATTGAATGACGCCAATCGGACTTTTGGCTTAGAATGACACACGAGACTGCATTAGACTGCTGATCACAAAGTTTTTCTGCAGCAACTCCTCCCTCACACGTTTGAGCTCAGCTTCATTTTCTCTTAACATCCGTCGAAGTTCCTCAGTCTCATTTCGCAAAACTTTTACTTGATCCACCTGTTGTCTCATTTGAGCCCTAAAAATGTATGTTTATACTGCAATATTTTGAATCTTTACCTGTATTGTCTAGCATAAAGCCTTCTGTGCTTCCTTTTTTGGCTTGTTGGATCATCTTCATCTTGAATTTCTTGCTGAGGTCGTCCTCTTTTCACCCGTGAAGCTCCTGATTCAGGAGAGTACGATGTTCTACTCTGAAGAGACAAAAATAATTGATTTTTAATAGGTTTACGAACCAAATCTGGACTTCCAGAAGGGGAAGAACCATTAGATTCGCAGGAAACAGGCTCAGTTTTAGGAATATGTAAAGACTGCATCAAAGCAGGTGTCTCAGAAGTAGAAGCGGAATTAATTGAATTAGTCAATAGATTATTGTTAGTGTAGAATGGTAGGAATTGCATGAGTTGCAAGTTGGGGTCGAAGGAAAGTCCCTGCTGACCCAGTTGGAGTGAGGCAACCAGCTGCGAGTAGGCGATAGCCATGTCTGATAACAATCGACGATTCGTAAAGCTATATACTTGACTTTATCAATACGTCATACCGGAAGCTTATCGTGGATCGAAGAGTGAATGTGTTTGGAGGAGGATGGCGAGTGGTCCGTTCGGAAATTGTTAGTCACTGTCGACACGGAGGAGCCAGAATTGACAACAACAAGGTACTGAACACGCCTGAATCATGCAACAAAACGGATGAAAACATTCAAACGGCCTGTTTGAGTAGCACTTACAATGTATAACAGTCTTCAAACCCCAAATCTTTGTGATCCCGAATGAATTTCAGCGAACAGCGAAAAGAAAGAGCTATAAAATTATGTTTTGAAGGCTAATCGGACGAAAGGTATGTTATGAGAAGCAAAAACTTCTTTGTATACGTGGCATTTCTGAAGCTGCTCTGTGAAAACAACCGATTCTGTTACGAAATCATTGGAGAGAAATCGTTAGTTGTGAAATGCCCAACTATTCACAATACGTTTGCAGCAGATTTCTACAGGGGCGAGTTTACGAAATCTGCAATTTCTTAAGGTTTTCATGTATTGAAATGAAGAGCTAACATTTGTCATTTCGTCGCAAAGCTTAGTTTATTGCAACAATGTTCGTAGCTTATTTTGTTGAATGTGGTTATATTATGATCCTTTTTGAGTAGCTGTAGTCGAATTTCAGATCAAAAAGCTTCGCCACTGTTTCTCATTTTCCGTCTTGTAAAAGAATAACACATTTCGTAAGCGGTTGTAGCGTTTGCTTTCGAAATGATGATTCATGCGGCGGCAGACGGCCGATCGGCCCTGTTTGTGACCCATGATGCCCTTTTCCTCCCCCGTTCCTTCTTCTCCTGATTAGAGCTATTTTTAATTCTGGTTATTATTAGACAAATTAAATTTCATTGCATTATTTTGCACTTAAGTCTTCCAAATCAGAAGGTGCTAAATCAATATTAGAAAATGCATTGTTAAAAAAACGCGCCAAAAGCCATTTTAAAGCGGAAAACATTGCCATTCAAGTTAGGCTGGCTTGTAAAATTAAGATAAAACTAAAATAACAGTTGATTGTGCTATATTTTCTCGTAGTTGAATTCAAATAACAAGCCATGTCTTCCGTACAAGAGAAACCACCATGCAGGATGTAAAGCCTCAGTTATTGATTTTTCTTTGATTTTTCCACATACAGTGACTCATGTTTCATTGTGTAGCCTGTTTCGAAACCTGATGACTAATGTTACGTCTCCTCCCTCGTGACTCGTTCCATTCTATCTTTTCAATCCGATACATTACCATTTGTTTTCAGAGAATGTAACCATCTTCAGTGGCTGCCCCACCCAAAAAGATAAACTTCAGCGAGTTCCGTGATGACGTCGATCTTCAAATTCCGTACGTATCTTTAATTCGTGGGACACACCCTTTCCGGAAATAATCCTTATTCAATGACTGCCAAGGAAAAGGGAGGTGTCTTTGTAAATCAAAATCTACTTTTCAGTTTTCTAAGATTTCAAGCATTTCACATAGATCAAACGGTTGCAACCACTTTCGGTGACTCACAAGACTGCTGCATTCTTCATTGTTTTGGAAGCAATGACAATTTTAGTTTTATTGCACTTTTACGTGATTTTACTATTTGTCTTGGTTGTTTTCGAAGTATCCTCTAGCGACAACAGACAGTCACTCTTGTGACTGTAGCATTGCTCATTGAACTCGAGGGAAAATTTATTTTTAGCGCATTTTGACAAGAATGCCATGCTGCAAAAGTTCTGCAAGTATATCTTTCTTTGCAGCCAGCTGTATGTTTTGTCGACGACAGGAACATCATCCGATTTTTCGCGTCGTTGGAGAACAATGTTCGACGAACAGCCAGAGGCCGACTGAAGGATTGTCTACAGACGAAGATTGCCGACCGTTTTTGAGGTAAAACCATATCTTTACAATGTGGCGTGCTCTCAGAACAAGAGAATACGTGTACTGTGCTTATTAGAAGATTTCCTTTTGAAAACTCCGACAACAATGGAATTAGGTAGGAAGTAATTCACCATTGCCAATATAGCAAAGATTAAAACACATGATGTTAGCTGATAATTGGAAAAATGTTTTGTTTTTCGGAGCGGGGTGTACTTTTAGATATGATGAAAGTCCTTTTTGTTTTTGGTAAGTACAGAAAAAATAAATTGGAAATTCGGAAATTACCCTGGAGAAAACTTAAGGTGTGCAGTTTAAAAGTGTTTTTTTAAAGGACCGTACATGAAAAACTATACCAATGGGCCCAAAAAGGCATTTTCCACTCAGATTTTTAAGTTGTAAATTATTCAATTTTATAAGAAGTTTCCTTAGCTACATTCAGCATTACACGGTCCAAAAATTGTTTTTCAGCGAAAACCAAATAATTTTCGCAACGTTTTCACTAAATGAGTGGGTGCGAACTTTTTTATTAGTATTGATTACACATTGCAAAGCGTTCAAATATTTTTGTACCTTATCAGCAGTGCAAAAACAAAACAGGGTTAAGAATGACGTCAAGGGCTTGTTATCAACATTTATGAATTGTGTGATCGTTTTTGACGTGATAACTCCTTTGCGCCTCATACCACCTAATAAATGTATAAGCTATAAAGGTGACTTCATGCTGCACAGTTTTGTCACGCTAACATCACCGTTCACACAGATTGTCCGTTATCTATATAACTGCTTGGCGTAAATATTAGTGGCTACGGCGTTGACACAATACAGACAAAGCATTACGTAATTGAGCTGCAGAAACTGATACAGAAATGTTTCAGAAGCTTCTTTATTCCTCAGATGTCGGCTAAAGCAGCTTGACTTCAAGCTTTCTACGTGCAGCGGGTGTCTCTGAATCAGACGATGATTTTGTAGACCTCCGTCGACTTGACGAGTTCAAAGAGATTCCGTTGTCATTACTTTGTATCCTTACGTTGTATATACCTCGCTTTTAACATAAACATTTATTGGGCATCATAAGGCAAAGTGGTCTTTTGATCATACAGTCCAGGGTCTTATCTGAGGGATCAAAATAGAATGGGAACGAATAGCTCAGCACCGTATCACATAGGGAAGGGGACGGAACAGCATATCACAATTATATGATAGATTAAAATTGCATCAGCATTAGTATTCATGGTCAGGAGTTATTGAAACCAAGTTCTTAACACGCGAAGTATGGGAACAGGTGCCAAAAAAAACGCTTCAGGAACAAGTTGCAGTCTAATTCTGGCTCAGGTGTTATACAAGACAAATTGATAGAAGATTAGCCTAAATGAGACTATATAATAACACCAACAAAGTAACAAACTCTTTTGAGGCACACAAAGACAATTGAGCTTTTTGAATGGGTTTCCATGGGTTTAGATGGTTATTTATCCCACATGACCATTTAAGCAAGCGCTATGATAACATGTAATACATCAATTGCAATGTATCACCTGTCGTGATCTCAGAATTTAAGATGATATCAAAGAGTGTAGCATCGTGTGTTAAAGCGATCTGAAAAGCTGTGGAAAACATATATAAAAATGGAGAGAAAACTAAATAAATCACGTTTGTGGAAAAATCTATGTTTAACAAACAGTCGCCAAGAATTTGGCAACACCGTATTTTATGAGTTCGAATACATATTAGTTGCTCAAATTGTCGATTAATATTAAAGGACTCATACTTTACACGCCAAAATACACGCCAAAACGTGACGATCGGATAAGAAAAATTAATCGTTAAAAAATTGTGTTCCCTTAGAATATCAATTAAGTTTTTAAATGTTTTAATTGTCGGTGTCAATGGCTATTTGTATCTGTTTTTGAAAGAAACAACTCCTTGTTTTTTTGGTTAAAAAATTTTGTTCCACAGTAGTTTGACCGAATGACAATGAGGAATTGTATTAACAACACCATTGTTTTGCTTTTTCTTTGGATTGCATAAGTACATGTTTGTAGATGTATCAATTGCAGTTATACACTTCTACCTTCGAAGTTTAGATCTTCTTCGAGTTGTTCTCTGTGAACTCTGCAGTTCAAAGATGACCCCACTCCATCTGTCTCCCTGTCAATTGTAACCGATCAACAAACGCTACGGCATTTCTGAACCAAGGTCACACGGCAGACATACTTTCCTGTCCTATCGTAACTATGGCTCCACTTGACAAGCGTAGAAATCACAGTCTCTTATCTGCACAATTCGTCAGCTTTGTGTCCCAAGAACACGTCACTTCTGAATACTGTAGGGGCGGGAAATTGTGTCGTATGCACAACTAAAAATGAAGAAAACTTGAATGTTTCATTATTTTTGACTGGGTTGTTTCAATGATCCTTTCCCTCTGCTTTACTGGAACTGCTCACACCTGGAAATGCCTACAATCCATGGCTATTATTAGCGTTGCAATTGGTGCCGTCAGGTTAATTGAAGTGTGGAAGTTGGTGATTAGGTTAATAATGCTTCGGAACCTGGGAAGTAATGAGGGGATGAAGAGGAAACGTCAAGGGAGAGCACATTGAACGTACTTCACTTATAAATCGTTTGTAAACTGACTTATTCTGTAACTATTAAATGTTCTAATTGCTGCTGAAAACAGTGTGCCAAAGTTTTGATGTTGTTTCAGAGTTCAGCATGGCATATGGAATATGCAGGCAATGCAAGCTGCCCAATGAGCCAAATAATCCTTGGTTGCAGCTATTGTATGCGACATGAAATGTATTCAAATCACATAAGATCAAGATGTGCTGTTTGTGCCCCCAGACATCGATTGATATATGAATAAACCTCCTTATCAGCCCGTACTATTTGGTTAACATGGCGTTATGTGAGTATAGTCTGATGTCTGAAACGAACTTCATAACCCGGAAGCAGTCTCCACTGCTCCAGACAGTCTGAGTTCATATTGACCGGCAGCTGTCTGCCGCAGCTTCCGAAGAGAGATTCGCAAATGTTCGTCTCATGAGCCGGCGCTGTTTTTTGCGGCCTGCAGCGTGTCATGTTCATATGCTCTAATCAATTAGGAATATTTGTTATTAGCGGAAGAGACGAGCAGCAAAATACATTCCCTCGCGACGGAATACTGCGCAGCTAAGTAGCTTCGTCCGCCGTTCTCCGCTTATTTTGGAGTCTATGCGGCCCAGCGCTGGATAACCGCCAGTCTTCTGTCATGTTTTAATATTGCCATTAATCGTGTGTCGTACTGAATGTCGCAGAGGAAGAAACCTTTGCGAAGGGCGATTAGATTATATATAACTTCTCAATGCACAAAAGATGAAAATTCAAAAGCTAGTTTGTAGTGATAAAGCTCCTTATCAAAGCTCTTTAACGCTTCTACGGCTTTAAGAACTTTCAGAAACCGTAATATTTTCGAGAAACACTAACAACTTTCAGAAGCGTTCGACTTTTTTTAATCTCAAAGCTGCATTAGATCATTGTGTTACTAAAGGTTACTGCATTTCTTAGAAGATGTCAAGTACTTTAGTTACTACAAAGTTTATAAAACGAGATTTTTAGGCGAGAGGATGAAGCAATCTATGATTGAAATTGTATCTAATTTAACGCTTACAGTAAGAAACCCTTGTGGCTGTCGTCGATACAACCAACAATATGCTTTTTTGCTTATTCAATACGAAGGGAAGCATTGCAGACGCTTTTCTGACAGTAAAGTCTGAACTCTCCTAATTGGCGCACTATCTCGCATGGTGTATGCTTTTCGCGGCAGGACAACATACCTGAAGTCCTTTAGGCTGTCAAACGGCCGATTTAAGTTAGAAAAATATGTAAATTGTAGCTCACTTTGGGATTCGCCCCGTTGTGCATTGTTAAATGCATATTTCGCTCTGTTCTGCTTATGTTGAAGCGGTCTTTTCATTCAATAGCAATGTTGTCAAACTGAAATCCCCTCTTAAACTTTTGAACTAAAGGTTTTCTAATAAGAAAATTTGATTACGAAAATATTCGAGTCGGGAAAGTTCTAGCTGGGAAAATAACCCAGAAATACTGTTCCCCCATCGCCGAAAAACAATCTCAATTTATTATTTCAATTTCCTTATTTTCCATTCCCCACTTTGAGCATCACGTGGCACACGTGGATTGTAGCTGCTGTTGACAACATGTAGGCCTTCCCAAGAATATCCGTCTCCAACGCGACCCATTCCCGCTCTTTATCGTAACACCAATTTCGGGAAACGATCGAAGGCCGAGAAATTGAAGGTTGATCATGTGATGCTAAAATAGGAATTACATGAGAAGTTTCAGCTTTAAGAAAAGCTAGATTTGCTTAAAAGTCGTCAGTCCTTTGAGCTATGACGACTTTTCCCATTTTTCTCTTAGCTGGGAAAGCTTTTCGCGAACTTTCCTAGAGAACCGCTGGATTACATATTTTCATTAATCCCGTCGGAAAACTCCCACGCTAAGAATGGAAGCCTCAATACACGGACCGACCCCGGCTCTAGCATTCAATCTAGGTATTTGCGAGTATCGCAACATGGAAACATGATTAATCAGGAGTTGAGTTTAATTAGATGGGCAAAAAGTAGCATAAAACCTAGGTTTATCACAAACAACTCATTGCTCCCAAGGAAAAGGAAATATTCTTTGACCCAAGAGGTAAACATCACTTGTGATGACTACTGTAATGGCAGAAAACACAAGGCAAAAAGCACACTTCTTCATGACCATGTACTGATAAACAATCTGTGATGTTTGCATCACTTAAGGCTCAATTTGCTGATTTTAAGACAAATTGCACAGGTTGTTCCAAAGAAGAAGAATAAACTGAACTTCAAAAAATGTACAAAAAATGAAATGTTTCTCTTTACGAGTTGTATGATGTTTATAGTGCAGTACAAAATTTTTCGACATAAAGAAAATGCTTCAAGCAACCAAATTTGATTTTAAGCAAATAGAAAAGAGCATTTCTTATTTCAATTTCAGGGTTAGTGCTGTTTTCAATTGAGTCTCGCAGATTTGAACGAACCGTTTTCGCGCTATGAATATGAATTACTGATTTAGTTCTACTTTCCTTTTAGCCTTTTGAGAAAACCTAAAGGTAAAACGACGTCACCAAATCACAGTATTGTTTTCTGGTTACGGCCCCCACCTGCATCTCAATTAGAATGTTCGTAAAAGACAAATGGTATTTTGAATGCTGCTGAACTTTAATCTCGTGTTAAACTGATCTTTTGGTCAAAAAGAATTCAGAGAATTCAGTGAAATACCAATTACACCTCAATAACCGTTCTGGCCAGTTTTGAGGTTCTTTATGGTCTCTGCGACCTTTGGGAGAGGTCGTTGAACACAATTACGAAAAGTTTTTCTTATTACCGGGCACTTTACCCACTCAGCCGTGTTTTTTTCCAATGAACAAGAAATTGTGCTTTTCTGATTTTCAAATCGACAAATCAACATTTGAAGATCTTCGCTTTTTTGGTGTTTTGTGTTTCCTGATTAACCATTCGAAAATCTGACGTTAATTTCGCATTTCAGGCCCTTTTAGGTTTAATTGTTCCAGATTTTTTATTAATTGCCATTGCTTTTTTTCTTTTCAAGGTTGTTTTTTATAAGTTGCTCTGGTCAAACTCCAGAATACACTTTTCCGCGTAGTTGTTTTTTTAGCAGATAAACTCCCCTCTGTTGTGTGGGTGTCGAGCTTTTTCGTCATATGAACCGGTTTATCCCGGTTTTGTAGGCTATATTTGGCAACACAATTATGTAGGCAGGTCTTTTTATACATCATGATAGACAATACAATCTGAACGTCAGAACAGATCTAGTCGGATTGTACTCTCATCTCTGCACGGAACGGATCCTCGCCCACACGAGGAACTTTTACTTGACATTTTGTGGTTTTATCAGAAAATCGAGAGTGCTTTTAAAGCCGCTTTTAAATTCTGAGTGCGCATAACTTTCCCTTTCACTTTGCTCTGCGGCTGTATTCAACTTTTGCTTTTGACAATTTGAAAGATGTGATTTTTACTTTTACTTTTTACGCTCGCCGATATTTGATGCTCGTTAACGAGCCAATTGCAAAGAGTGTATTTTTGCATCAAAAACAAACTATCTCTTTCAAATATTCAAATTTACGTTCTCTAAAGTTCTCGTACAAATTTAAATACCATCCACGATACGGATTGCCGGTTGTATTGTTTTCAGGAGGCGTTTTTGAAGCAATGGTTATTTTTTGTATTCCTATTGTTGGGTGGCAAGCGGTAGCTCCGCCCACGTCGAGTGCAATAGATAGCTCCGCCTTCATCACCTATTAACTGGACTTCATTCCTCACTTTTACAGTTTCGCACCTTCCTGGAGGTCGAAGAAGCATCGCTTAGTATTGTGATGCCAAATTTTAGGCAATTAGGCTAAAAGTTAGAAAAAACACAACCTCAACATCTTGTGATGAAGTCGTAGAAAAAGGAAGCGATCAGTTGTTTTGGCCAGTTTCATTAAATGCGACTAAAGTGACGCGATCGCCGAATATGTCGTGCTCCGACAGCTCACAACATGCCGTTGCCATAGAGCCCTCGCCCAGCCACCTTCGAGATGCCTGCCAATACTTATTTATATGTAATAAAACTATGTAATTAGCGGCGCCTCGTGCCCGCGACATCTGATACTGAGGATTTGCTTCAAATCCACAAGATTTCCGTGCGCCACCTTCAAACACAACTTCTTTGACATTCTCTTTATGAATCGCTTTGTTGTTCGACCCCCTTTTACACTGGCTTAAAAAAGTTTCGTCTTCGCTGTGCGGTCTCTGTCCGTGACATGCTTGTTTCAAACTTCTCTAACTAACTTATATATGTATGTTTCCAATTTTACCCATTCAGATGCTTCATTCACTGGTATTATTTATTCTTTTCGTGCCGGGACACGCAAAGGAAGATTGGTCTGAAAGATACCTTACAGAGAAGATGTATCGAAAGGAGAACACAGGAGTCTACTTTGTAATGGGAAGGCATTCTCGCCAGGTAAGTGACATTCTAACTCAAATTCTAATCTTTGATTGACGGATTAGCCGAGCGCAAATGTTCTGCCGCTGTGGAAAAAAGCGAACGCTTTGCCATCTTTGCACTGCAACATGTCATTTCCGATTGAAATTAACGCAGCGCTGTTCGGCCTGTCTGGAAATTGTGTTAACTAACATTTTTAGGGCCAAGAAGTGATTTGGAAAAAACGACAACTGCGACAGACGATAGATCCTTGTGGGGAGAAGAAAGTGAACTACACGATGGATCACACGGCAGTGCGTTTTAATTTATTTGTAAATCAGACATAGAAGACCGTTTAAATGCCGCTAAATTGAAAGGCGATTCTTTGAAATTTGACAACTGGTTTGCGTTAAAAACATGCCTTTCCCATTATTGCTGCTAAATGCTTCGATTATGAATCCATCTTCAAACAAGAAATTCTACGAACAGTACAGTCATTTCTGACGAACGCAAGACCGAAATTCTTTGACAAGTCACAAACGACTGTATTGAACATTGTTTTGCATTTAAATAGGTACCAAGACGTGTACTCCATGAGGGAAACCTATAGAACGTTTCAAGGTCAAAATGTAAGCCTTGTAGTTCAAATTCCATGTTACAGTTTTTCTCCATTTATTATTCTTACGGGCCGCAAAATCCAATTTAGTTTTTCATGTCGTAAAGGTGATAATTTTAATTAAATATAGCAAAAACACGAGGCAGTGTTCTTTGGTGTTTGAAAGTCTTTTCCTACAACTTTCGTTTAATTTAGTGCCAAACCGACTCAAAAACGAACTTTGTACTTCGGAAATTTGAGAAAAATGCCTGTCCTCGGATAGGTTACTGTAATTGTACTGTTTTTCGAACATTGGAAAATATAAAGGAAACAGCGGAAATAGGTAGTTAGGTTTACTTTTTTCAAAAACACAACGTGTTATTAGTCTAGTTATAATTACGTTGTACCAGGAGTTACGGTCCTTCGGCAGTTCTCACTCCTGGCTCCTCGAGGCCTTCGGCCGCAAGTAAGAGGCTTGACTGGTACGGTGACCCCTCATATTGTTTTTTAAGTTGCGCTGCTAACAATCAAAAAACAACCTACAAATGTATAAAAGAGTTTTGAACTGTTTTTGAACTTTGAAAACTAACGGAATCTTGTTTATGGATCCCATTTTGTATGTGTGCGTGTCTTGTTGTGCAACACACGACTGATCAATCCTTTCCCTGGAAGCACGTCAGTATTTTTCTCAAATTGTTTTCCCATATGCAGGGATTTATTTCATTACTTCCGCCAAGGGGATTTTCAGGTTAGATGCAATGATATCCTCGTGGAGCAGGTGATGGACCGAAACAAGAACTTGGTCAAAGAGATGTGCGATAGGTTACGAGCCGAAGACAGAAGTGCAGGGAAAATGTGGGTTTGAAACTAATTGTTAACCCACGCATATGTTCGCATATGTACCAAATGCACATTCAATTAGCAAAATATGAAGGTAATTACTTTGATAATTACAATCCAGCTTGAAATTGAGATCGAAAATAGTTATTTTAATGGTCGTTCACTCATAATTCACTATTCACTCATATTTCATTACATAATTAATAGTTCACTCTGCGAATCTGAGTAACACAAACCAAAAGATGGATCTGCTCTTCTGTTCAGTTGAAATTTCTAAATTCGTTAAACCTGATCGAGACAATTGGAAACAAAGTTGATTCAGAAAAAAATACACGATAGTTTGAAATTTCGTCCATGTTTTGTCAAAAATCATGATTTACTGAGAAAACTGCTCTGCAATCGAATTGTTGTTTGCACTATGCAAATTTAAAATTGTAGCATTACATTTTTTTTTCTTCAAAACTGTCCCTCTTGAAAAAAGTTAATTACAATACTACGCTTTGCTAAGAGTTTTTGTTAACTCCAAACCACAAATACATGCTTCGAACAAATTACAATTTGTGTGGTTTTGCTGAAACAACGTTTTATCATTTGTTGTCAAAGCTTACTTTGCTCATTTTAAGTCTGTCAAATAGGAACCTAGAGGTGTTTTTGTTAAATTTCAAAGCTATAAGCAAGGAGACACAGAAAAACAAGCTAGAACATTGATTTTCTGTGACCTTTCTGTACTACCTGCCTGTTTTTGTAGCAATTATTGGTTTTTGGCGTTTCAAAAGCAGCTTTTTGAACTGTGTTTGGAACAAAAGCGATGTTAACAGATAACGTTTTCATTGTTTGCTGTGAAACTGCAATTTCTGTACTTTGAAAGCACACCCATTTTATTTTTCTTGCAAAATAAAAGTGTCTTTCAGAGGGCCTTTTGAAGAGAGTGGATTTGATGTCTACTGGGCGACAGAAGGTTAAAACAGATTGTAATTTCAACTTAACCAATGTTTCAGAGAACTGTGTCTGTTCCCGTGAGTGTTCTGATGGTACAATCATTGACAAATGGCCCACGTGTTCTTGTGAAAAGAATTACAAAGACCACTTTGTTGGTATGTGGGATTTATTTTTGGGAAACCAAACTACTTTAGAAATTTCTTGTGACTTTCGCTCGAACTGCAGCTGGGATTGGGAAGGCTTTATTATAGACTCAGGAGGTAAACCAATTTTTTCTATAATACTACTAACACTATTTTAGCTGCGCTTCCTTACGCCAAAGCCAGTGTGCGGAACACAAAGAAATTTTCTTATGTAGCTAGTCCTTATTATACCCAAATTAGTTCTTCAGTAAGTTGAACACGAAGCATCTAAAATGGTTTCAGTGTACTCTTGGCTTCTTTTACAATTTATACGGGCAAACTAATTCTGAAATTCGGGTAGTTCTGGAATGGAGGCAATACCCGGGTGCACCGGCAAAGGCAGAAGACATAATCATTGATCGAATTAAGTCGTTTCAGAAGATCAGGTACAGAAAACAGTAAAACTCCAGGAAATTTTGTTTTGTAGGAGTGTACTTGATCATCATTCTGTTAGAATAGGCTTTGTATCTAAACATGCTAGAGTGAGGATAGACTGTGGTTTATCAGATGGAATAGGAGCTACCGATTGTCTTATATCGAACATCACATGGACTGACTGTGCAGGTGACTTTTTTTTGATTTTTGTAGATTTTTCGATACGCCCAGTCACTTTTTTAATATGTAGTTTCTGCCAAAGTTTTACTTGTTAACGACAACTTCTTCTTTCAGATTTTGATACAGGACGTTCTGTTTGCCAAGACATGAAGAATCCAACGTACTGTCAAAAAGATGGTCATCTCATTTGTCTTGAAGATGTAGCTTGTGATGGGATAGTTGATTGTGGAAACGGAGAAGACGAGAAAAACTGCTGTAAGTATTCAAATCAGCAAAGCTAAACTGATTCAGTGGAACCGAACAAAGTTGGAATGCGATGCGACTTTGACAACGCAACGTCAGGTCTTTGTACCGGTTGGGAGGAAACATCATTCCCATCTAGTCGTCTTGGAAGACTCTTCACAATTGGCAGCTTGCTGCCTAACATGAATATTGTCGACAGAGAGGGGAAAATGTTATATGGAATAAGGACTATGAGGAAGGCTGCAAGAGAAACATCAGGCATGTTTCCAAAATAGAATAATACACATTCATATGCGCATTCTTGAAACACAATTACAAATATTACAATATTACAACAAGAAGCGGGGAGTAAGACCAACAAACTTTTAGAGTGGAAAGTTTGTATGCTAACGAAAACAGAAAAAAATCGAAATATCTAATTTGACTGACTGGTTTTTTGACTAAGCAAAAAACAGTTAGACTACTTTTAGATCCACACTACAAAATTGGCAAAACGACGCGGCTTTTTGCGTAATCTGCTCGTTTGGCGGCAGATATATAGAGTAAATCAGACAGAAAGGTCGCCTTTGGGCTGTCTAACGCCTGCTTTTAGGGTTACAAAATAGACTTAGAGGGCCGAAGAAATTCGTTTTCATATAATTCAAACGTTTTTTTCAAAAATTCTTTTGTTTGGTTAGACGTTTTCCTGGTTATTCTCCTTAAGGCAGATGAATAACGCTTTGTCAACACATGCATTATGAAAAATAAAATATTTTTTTAGGAAACTTCATGGTACTGAATCCAACCTTGAAACAAGACACCGATGGTCGAACTCAATTTCACCTGACTTCACCACTTTTTCCTCCAACTAGGCAGTTATCACTTGACAGCTACAGGCCGGAGGCCACATGCACTGTAAGCAAAATCACCATACTGTTATCGCCATCTCTTTTTAAGGTTCGATTCCGTTACTGTTTAATTGGTGAAGAAGATTATCCTGCTCTCGAAATCGAAACCCATCGCACTAAGACAATCTGGGAAGGCATGCCTTCAAACAGCGACAGGAAGGGGTAACTTTGGGTCACATGTTCAAGAAAAAACTTATTCAGAACACTTTGCGTTTGGAGGCAAGGAAGCGCAAACGTTCCTAGACAGGTTTTGTTTTTCCGAAGTTTTCAAACTCTGTTTCAGCTTCTGCCTTTTCGTCTTCGCTGGTCCATGGTTCGTAAAAACGGAAGAGCTCTTTCCTTCTTCGCGGTAGATGACTTTTCTCTTCATCCATCCTGCTTTGATCCAAGTAATAACTAAATCTCAGCTAAAGTTTCACAAATTCTTTTAGACTCAGCCCCAATTTACCCTACAATAATGAAGTTCTCAACTTGCGAAAAGACGGGTTCCGATATTCCTCAGTACGATAGTTGTTTGCGAGAGTCTCATAGTAATGGGGGAAGTGATGTCGCCGTAAACGAAACCAACGGCCTCAGAAATGTCATCATTGCAAAGGACGGCTATTACAGGTGACGGATGTTTTCGTTACCTTGATACTTTGTATTCAGGTTCAAAATGTGTGGTGCAGCTGGGGGTTCATTTCCTTCGAAGAAGGGAGGAAAGGGAAGTTGTGTTGTTGGAACAAGATTTCTACATGAAGGAGTACAACTTCAAGTAGTGATCGGTCAAAAAGGCGTCTCCCCATGTGATTCTGAATCTGGATCAATGGTCAGTTAACCCACAACGCATTAAAGTTGTAGTTTAGGCGCATAATCAACAACTGGTGTATGAACATATCTGCAACAAGGGAAATACCACCCTTCCCGCAATTATCGGCGATCTGTCAACATTCTACCTTGGAGCTGGTGGAGGAGGAGCTTCTATGCTAAGAAGTCGCTCTAACATTTTTCTTGTTGCTGGAGGCGGCGGTGGGGCTTTTCCTGTACTACCACCGTAAGTTACAACTATGGACGGTTAATGAAAAATCGATTTAAGAGTACCTGATTCCCGGAACTCTTCAAATGGGAATGGGTTTTCATTCAACGGGAAAATGGTGAGACATTAATATACTACGAAAACCTTAGTTTCTTAAAGAACTTCGTGGATTTTTTAACCTGTGAGCAATGTAAATCCGCCACACCTTCGTCTTTTTCCGAACCGGGAAAGTGCAACAAGTACTATCCTTTCCCAGTAGATGGAGGTTTCGGCGGTGGAGGAACTTCTTGCGGCACTGGAGGTGGAGGTGGTGGCGGATACAAAGGTTAAATTTTAACAGTTTTCAAAATAATACTTGATTCAGGAGGTACTTTTGGACGATATGCATCAGGAGAAGCTGGAACCAGCTTCATCAATAGTACCTTCTTCGAACAAACGAGAGAAAGCTTAATGGATGTTAACGATGGCGAAGGGTTTCTGGAATTGAGTAAGGTTTTCCAAAACTCAGGAAGTCATAAAAGCTTATTAGTTTGACAGGTGTATTCCAAATTGTTTCCTCTGGGGTAAAACGACTTTTCTGGCGTCTTCACGGGCAGCATATGTAGATGCTTATTGAACAGAGTCTGCGTTTTCCGTTTTTGCAGACAGAATTCAACAAAAGTAATGCTTTTCAACAACAAAAGACAAAAAACGCA
>LNBV01014124.1:0-12678 GCA_001513535.1 Oscheius sp. TEL-2014 | reverse complement strand
GCAGCCGAGAAGAAGGCCAAGGAAGAGGTTGAGAAAGAGAAGGTTGACGAGAAGACAGTCAAGCAAGATGGAGAAAAGAAAATAACCAAGGATGAAGTAGAAAAGGCAGTAGAACCCGAGAAAAAGAAAAAGGTTGTCAAGAAGAAGGCTCCTTCAAAGAAACAAGAAGAAGTTGTTTCCGAGGAAACTGAGGTACTAGAGAAGAAAGAAGCTGTTTTGTTGGAAGAGGCGCCAATTGCTGAAGAAACTGCGGTTGATGCCGAGAAGACCAAGGAACTGACTGGACGTCAAAAGATCGCTGAAAAGAAGGGGAAGAAGATTGTGGAAGACGAGATCAGCGACGACCGTTCTGAAGAGACAAAATCTCGCAAATCGTCTGGTGCGTCCAGCGTAGAAAGCTACACCATTTCTCGCCGTCGTAAGAAGCAAGAAGGTTTTGTCGCTACACCAGGCAGTGAGGTTCTTGCACTTCGCGGAGATACCGTCAAGGTAGAATGCGAATTAGTCAACGAAGATGATGAAATGGAGTGGTTGATCGACGGCAAGCCCGTCGCCAGCTCAGATAGATACAATGAAGAATCCACGTCGTTCTTCCGTTTCCTCTACATAAGCGACGTTTCACCCGAAGACACCGGAACGCAGATCACTTTGCGCCTTGGTGATAACGTTGTCACTACAATCCTCAAGGTTGAAGAAACTCCTCTGGATATTGTTCAACGCCTTCCCCGCAAATCGACCGGCAATGAAGGAGAGAACGTTACTTTGGAAATCGAGTTGAACCATCCTGCTCAGGAAGTCAAGTGGTTCAAGGACGGAGTTGAGATCCTTGACTCAACTCACTACTGCATCGACACCGAGGGAGCTTTCTGTCGGCTTACAGTGAAGCTTGCCAAGTTTACTGATCGTGGTCGTTATCTTGCCGTCGCTGATGGAGCAGAGTCCTACACCAATCTGACAATACAAGGAAAGCCTGTTCTCGAGGAAACCAAGGGAGACCTTCAAGAAGTTGAACGCGATGAGAACTTGGTCATTTCTATGAAATACGAGTGCGATCCCGAGCCAACGGTAAGCTGCTACCGCAACGGAATTCCTCTTCCCGTTGACCCAAAGACTCAAATCGACGTATTGGAATCATCGGTGAAGTTCTGCAAGAGACAGGTCACCAAGGAAGACTCCGGTGAATACATCATCAAACTTTCCAATGAGTTCGGAGAGGCCGTTTACAAGACATCCGCCAAAGTGAAAGGTAAGACTAGTGGGAGATTGTTTAAAACGAGTGTTCAGATGTTCCCGAACCACCAGCAGACGTGTCTGTCGGAGAAGTTGACCATGACGCTTTGACTGTTGAGTGGAAATTGCCTTCTGATGATGGAGGACAACCGATCACAGGCTTCGTCATTGAGAAGAAGGAGCAAGGACGTCGTGCCTTCCATAAGGTTGCACAGGTAGGATAAAAAATATTATTTGTTCACTTAACTATAGACCATACAAAAACATTTTACAAACTTATGTTTAAGGTTTCTTCCGCGAAAACATCTTTGACCATTGATGATCTGGAGAATGACACAACTTACATTCTTCGTGTCGCAGCTGTCAACAAGTACGGTATTGGAGAGTTCAAGGAAGCTCTTCCGGTAAGCAAACACCATTTTATTTATGTAACAAAAACATAGGTTGCTACTGGAACACCTTACAACGCTCCCACCATTACCGAGGCTCCAGCTGTCAGCAATGTCACCTTCAGCGAGTGCGATCTAACATGGAACCAGCCTGAGAACGATGGAGGATCTAGCATCTACGGTTATGACGTGTACAAAAAGGTGGAAGGCGGCGATTGGCAGAAGGTAGGCTCAAAATTATTTTCAGTAACCCAATTTTTCAGGTCAATTCGGAACTAGTGTTTGCTGAGAGATTCCACGTCACAGCTTTGGAAGCCGGAAAGAAGCACTTGTTCAAGGTCGAGGCTACAAATGAGGCCGGACTCCGTTCTTCAAGCAATGTTGAGTCCGAAGAGATCACTACCTCTGAAGCCATGGGTAAAAATTCGGCCAATCTGTGTTAACTTTGCTTTAGCCACTCCTAAATGTCGTCTCAGTACTCCAACTATTACTGTCACTGGTGTCGACAATGTTACTCTAGTCTGGGAGGTTCCTGAAGACGAGCCTTATGTTGAATACACTATTCAATACAAGTCTGATGGTTCTTCGATTTGGAATGAGGTAACCTCGATTAGAAAGATACCGAACGACCGCGTCAAAGAGAAACATAAGGATATGAAAAGCAAAACACATATAACCTTTCAAATTATTTAGTGCAAAAATTACATCAAAATTTCAACAGACGCCCCATACTCGTTCTATAGAGGATAGAATTAAAACAGTTATCGTACCTGATAGTCCTTTTGAACCAATATCGAATTTCAACTTCAGTTCTCGAAAAGCAAATAACATTATCGATTAATTTGTTCACCGCTGAAAGATATTTACTATTATACATAATTAAAAGGGGACTGAAAAACAAATTTAAAGAAACAAATGTTAGGCCCATTGCCTAACTATTGCCTTGACCGAGCATGATTAGTGCGAAAGCAGGTCAAACGCAGTCTGAACGCCGAAACACTCTGTCGATATTTGCACATTATTCTATAACCCCCTTAAATTGGCTTATAGTTCCAACATTTTCTACGAAACTTGGTTATTGAAGAATCTTCAGCTTTTTAATGTTGATAGAGAGATATAGAGACATAGAATCGTCGTAATGTCATCTTCAGGTGCAATGCAAGGAAACATCATGCGTCATCAATAGCCTGAAGGAAGGTGTAAGCTACGTCTTCAGAATTGCTGCCAGAAATGCCGCAGGAAATGGAGAGTTCTCCGAAGAATCCCAGCCTGTCAAGATCTCAGGTAAAATTAACCCCAGCCTAACAAAAAACCCATTTTCAGAAACTGGTCCACCCACGGTGATCAAGCCAATCAGAAACACAACTGTGAACAAGAAGAGAGAGCTTCGCCTGGAATGCCATGCTGCTGGAGAACCATCCCCCGAATACATCTGGTTCAAGGATGGAGAGGAAATTGTACCAGCTGACGAAAACACAGAGGTAATTCATTTTAAAAACGTTGTATTTTGAATCTGTACATTTTAGCGGAAATATGGAAGGCTTTCTGTAAGTTCCCAGGCTTATGAATTACTTGTGTGACATTGCTTCCAAAAATAGATCGTTACTTACAGAGTAGTTAGCAACCCGTTTTTTTCAATCCACAATATCACTTTTCAGATTGTCAATGAAGGTTTCCGAAGCGTGCTCATTATTCACAGCACTGGCAATGTTCACGATGGAGTGTACACCTGCAAGATTGAAAACGGCCATGGGTCAACGGAATCTTCCGCTACTGTCACAATTGCCGGTTTGTGTTCTTGAACGAATACCCAAACCAATCTGTCTGTTTCAGAAGTTCGTGCCCACTTCGAATCTTCCTTCTCCGAATTCACCGAAGTACAGGAGGGTGGAGACTTCGAGCTGACTTGTACGCTATCCGACGAGGAAGCAGTTGTGGACTGGTATAAGGACGGAAAGAGAATTGCTAAAAGCGAAAGAGTGCAATTCTACGCTTTGGGATGCAAGAGAGGAATCAAGATCAAGAATGCCACTGAAGCAGACAGCGGAAGCTACAGATGTGAAACTTCAGATGGGCGAAGCAGAACCGAAGGAGAGGTTCTTATCAAAGGTAAGGGACTTTAGTACAAACATGACTAACTGCTCATTTTCAGAGGAAGAAGCTCAAATCGCAGTTGGACCTCAAGACACCACCGTTCAGGAATACGGCGGCAAGGCTGTTCTTTCCTGCCAGTTCACAAAGCCCATTCGTCGTGCAAGGTGGTACAAGAATGGCTTGGAACTGTGGCCTCAGATGGACAAGCTCATTATGAATGTTGATGGACAGACTGCCACTTTGGAGATCAAGAAGACTGACAAGAACGACGCTGGCCAGTACAAATGCGGACTCAGTGAAGCAGACTTGTCTGCTCCTGCCATGTTGATTTTGGCTGTGCCACCTAGCATCGAGATCCCAGAGCATCTGGAGAATGAACTGGTCATGCACGCTGGAAAAGATCTCGATTTCCACGTGGAATTTGCTGGAGAACCAGAACCAAAGGTTACCATTTTGCACAATAGCCAGTCTATCAAGGCACGTGCTTTGGTAGACATGTACGAAGACAACGTCAGCGTTAGAATCAAGAACCTGGCTAGAGAAGATTCTGGAACTCTGGAAATCAACGCTGAGAATGAGAATGGAACAATTAAGAAGAGCATCAACATTAGTGTCATTGACGTGGCTTCTCCTCCTACAAACATCCGAGCCTTTGACACTACATCGAACTCAACTGTCATCTCCTGGAGTGCTCCTGAAGAGAACAACGGTTCGCCTGTCACTAGCTATGTAATCGAACGTAAGGCTGTCGATAACAACAGATGGAGACCTGTCGGAACCACCCGCCCCAATGTTTGCTCTTTCGAAGCTACAGAACTTTTTTCCAACTACGTTTACGGCTTCCGAGTTGTAGCCATCAACGAAGTAGGAGAGAGTGAGCCTAGCGAGACAATCGATGTGATCACACCTTCTGAAGACGAGGAAGAGGATACAACTCAGGCCTTCCCTCACACACTTGCTAAGCTTGAGACACCAATGAAGCCGCTCGTGGAGGTTGATGGAAGCAAGGTTTCGCTGACCTGGAACAGGACTCCTGAAACAAGTGAGTTCATAGTGGAAAGAAGAATCGAGGGTAGCGAAGAGTGGCTGGAACTTACCCGTACTGACAAGGAGTCTTTCACTGATCGATCCATTGTTACTCCTGGTTGCTACATATATCGTGTAACTTCTAAGGGACTTTATGCCATGTCCGACCCAAGTGATGAAACTGAACCTGTGAGAATAACCGACATTGACGAAAGTTCTCTGAGCCCGAAAGATCAGCAAGAAGAAAAGAAGAAAGCAAAAAAGGATAAGATGGAAGATGAAACCAAACCTGCAGAAGACGGCAAACCAAACGGAGTTCGAAAAGACGACCTGAAAGATGAAATTCTTCAAGATGGTGCCCCTCAAATCATCGAGCCCGAAACTGAGAAGATCGAAGTACCTGAAGCTGAGAAGCCCGAAGAAAAGAAGAAGACCAAGAGCAAGGCCAAAAAGCCAAGCCCTGTTGACGATATCTTGGACACAAAAGAAAAGCTCAGGAAAAGACGAGTGGAACCGAAGTCTCCCGGAAGAAGCCGTGAAGGCAGTGTTGACGCCACATCTAAAGAAGCATCTCCTGCTGTCGATGGCCAGAAAAAAGCGGCTGAAGCTGTTGAAGAAGTAAAGGAAACTAAGAAACCAGTGGAGAAAGATGCGGAGGAAAAAGCACAAGCAGCTGAAGTTCAAGCTGAAGCCACCAAGGACGTGGAAGCTGAAAAAGCCGAATCAGAAGCTGCGAAGAAACCTGAAGAAGCAGCTGCTCCAAAGAAGAAGGTCATCAAGAAGAAGGTCGACAAGTCCCCAAAGCCGGAAGACGAGAAGAAACTTGATGGCGAAGCCGAGAAACCCAAAGCTGTTGTTGAGGAAAAAGAAAAGGCAACTGAAAAACCAAGCAAGGTTAAAAAGGACAAGTCGCCTAAAGACGAAGACAAAGTCGAAGCTGTAATTGATGGAGTTGTCAAGCCAGTTGAGGAAGAAAAAACCCAGAAGAAGGAAAAAGCAGAAGAAAAGAAGAAGAAGCTAAAGAAGAAGATTGAGCTCAAAGCTGTGGCTGACAAAGTAACCGCCAAAACTGGAGATAAGGTACTCAAAGCCCGTTTATGACATCAATCAAAATTTCAGGTTGACTTGGTTGTAAAGACCTCAGATGACGTGAAGGATGTCAACTGGACCAAGGACGGATGTTCCGTCGATCCATCTTACAAAGCCACCAGCAAAGCGGGGGAAACCGCTTTGACAATTCCTAATGTCACCGCTTCTGCAGCAGGTAGGTCAATTGGTAAAAAGCGCAGATTCTTTGTTTTAGGAGACTTCACTTGCACAGCTAAGGGAGCCAATGGAGAGACAACATCAACCACTATTTCCTTGGTTGTGAAAGGTATACCTAGGTAGAAACTGTTTAAACGTTTTCTTTTAGAAAAATGCTCCCTTGTGCCAGAAAGAACTATCGTGGAAGTGAAGGCTGGTGAGCCGGCTACTCTATCAGCAACTGTGAATGGCTCCCCACGACCTCAGTGTGAATGGACAAAGGATGGAGCTGCTGTCAAGGTTTGTGCTTACAGTAGAAACAATAGCAAAACCACTTTCATTGTTTGTTTTACAATTAGTCCCACTGAAATATGATGTTTGTGCGCTTTTACATTTTCCAGAAACCATTTTGAACTAGGTTTAAAACAAATATCTGTGTTGCAGGCTGACAAGAACGTGAACATTATGATGAAGGACGGCACAGCCGAATTGAGTATCAAAAAGACCGATGCCAGTCATGCAGGAACCTATGTTCTCACTGCTAAGAACGACAGCGGTGATGATTCAACTTCCATTACCCTGAAAATCAAAGGTACAATTAGCAGTCTTAAACTTAAGATTTGATGTTTTAGGAGCACCATCGGTACCAACTGGTCCTCTAGTTGTCAGTGACGTCGGATCCACCTCTTGCAATCTGGAGTGGAAGGTTCCTGAAATGGACGGTGGAAGCAAACTTCTTGGATATTGCATTGAGAAGAAGGATCCTAAGAAGAATGCTTGGGCTTTCGTGCAAAGAGTGACGGAAACCTCGTGCACGCTCAGTGAGTCACAATTTACTTGTCCACAAAGCAATGTTTTAGAAGAGCTAGCTGAAGGAGCTTCATTTGAATTCCGAGTGTGTGCTGAGAACGCCCTTGGAACTGGACCCTTCCTTTCCACTGAGAAGACCGTGGTCTTGAAAGCTAAGAAAGGTAAGTCAAAACAACACGAAAACAAGTTAGTTTTCTTTAGCTAAACCTTCCTCAGCTCCACCGAAACCGACCGTTACTGTATCAGATGACAAGGGAGTTACCCTTCAATGGGAGCCCATCAATGAAGACGTTAACTACGTCGTCGAGGCCAAGGAGGTAGTAAAGGCAATTTACAAATAAAATGTTGATTTTAGGGAGCATCAAAGCGTTGGAACGTGCTTACATACGATCGAATCAAAGCTACAACCTTTGATGCCGCTAACTTGAAAGAGGATGCTGAGTATGTGTTCCGTGTGGCAGCTGTGAACGAGGTTGGCCAAGGACCGGCTTCTGAAGCCACTGCTGCTGTGAAGATTCCCAAGAAACAGAGTAAGCTATAACGTTTTTTCGAGTCCATAAGTGATTTCAGCTGGCGAAAAGCCACAGATTGTGCAGGCCTTGGCCGACGTCATTGCCATCAAGGGCTCAAAGACCAAGCTCAGTGTTCAATTCAAGGGAACCCCTTTGCCTGAAATTCATTGGTTCAAGAACAAGAAGGTTGAACACTTGAAAGATTCGCACTTAACATCTGTTTAGGAAGTTTTCAATGGGCAACGAATGTGGATTGAGAATACTAACGACACTTCAGTACTAACAGTTGGAGAGATCCGGGAGGATGATGAGGGAGACTACGAGGTTCAAAGATGCAATTTCAAAGATGTAGTTTATTTTCAGATTGTCCTTAAGAACAACCTGGGTTCTGCCTCACAGAAGATCAAGGTTTTAATGGATGCTCTGCCAGAGATCAACAGAGTAGATCGTTACGCGTCAACCCTGGTCTTTGACAAGGGAGAAACCGTGAAGCTTCGTCTGTCTTTCTCAGGTATGAATACGTTGTACTTTTCAAAAAGCGGTTTTGTAATCACTGGTTGTTCCCGATCTCTGTAGCCAGACGTGTATTGAAAGAAAACGCGTGCTAATTCGCTTTTTGTACAACTTAGGAGCGGAAAGAGGATTAAGTCGAAGATTAAATAGAAATATCTTCATTGCAACTGCGATCAGAGAAAAGACACATATAGATATCTGATAACAACTCTTCACACTTTGCATGAGGAAAAACAAATGTGATGTAGAACTAGGTGCTGGAACTGGTGGGTAGGCTTAACGCGGCGGGACGAGAATGATATGTGCGGTGAACACGCGGGATTGGAAATCGGACCCACAACATTGCCTTTGTGTTAATTGGTAACTCAGAATATATTAATTTTCTAGTCATATACGTAAATGCATTTGAAAGTCTTATCCCCTATTAAGTACTAAAAATGGGCATTTTGTTTATGTGCTATGGAAATTGTGCAAACTGAACGATCCTACAATATGACAAACATAGTGGACCCGAAGTCTAAAGATGAGCAGATCAAGTGCGCCTGGGGAAGCTGCAGATTCAAGCGTCGTCCTCCGCTCCGCCATTGAGCATGGACATTAGTGCCTGCTCCTGGCGGTCGTGGTCCTCCTTTAACTGCTCCATTTGCTGCTCGTCCTGAGCAACCTTGATAAAGTTGTCCACAATGATGGTGATTGGCAGGGCAAGAACCAACACTCCACACATTATAGCTGCAGAGGCGATCACCTTTCCCACTGAAAATTGTCAGTTGCAGCTTGGACTTTGAGAAAACTCACGTGTGGTTGCTGGAACAGCATCTCCATATCCCACGGTAGTCATAGTAACGATGCACCACCAGTAGGCCGCGGGGATGGAAGTGAAGGGTGTCCCTTCTTCGTCCTTTTCCAAGAAGTAGATCAGGGTTGAGAAGAAGACAACTCCAGTGAGAAGCACAATTGCCATCATTTGAAGTTGTTTCTGAGACCGTTGAAGCGTCATTCCAAATGTTTGTAATCCCGACGAGAAGCGACCGAGTTTGATGATTCGGATAACTCGGAGAACACGAAGGATTCGCACAACAAGGAAGGCCCAGCGGAGGTCTCTGAGCATCTTGTCATCCACTCCACAGAGAGTCAGGAAGAGCTCCAGGTAGAAGGGAACGATAGCCAACAGGTCAACCAGGTTCAGAGGCTTGATGGCGAATCTTGTTTTCCTCGGCGCTGCGAATAACCGAAGACAGTATTCCACAGTAAAGAAGGCTATGCAAATCCGTTCAGTGAAGACGAAAACCGGGTGTTCTACTCGCATCTCTTCAATTCTCGTAACCATAATCACAGTTCCATTGGGCAGTACGACTGGTTCCTGTTGGGGCGGTAAATGGAAAGTTTGCTGAAAAAAATCGTTAGAAAAGTGGTTTTCATAAAACTTACTTGAAAATCGGGAATCGTTCCAAAACTAAGACCCATAACGGATATGGCTACAAATAAGGTAGAAGATAATTCGAAAGTCTTGGCTTGAGTTGAAGAACCAGGCCTTTCCAGGAAAGTCCACATCCTCCTCCGTAATTTCCCACAAAATAGGTTATCAAAAGTTGTATCATCAACCTAAAATGTTTACAAAATTAGGAATTTTCGGTTTCTTACTCGTTCTTCTTCCTTTTCTTCCTGTTTTGGCTGGGGTATCACCTCAGCGCAACAGGAACCAACATGCTGATGAGCGATTTTCCAAAATTCCAACTCCGTTAAGAACGCCGCGGGGCACATCTGCAATTAATTTCTCGTTTGATTCCCCGAAGAATATATGTGTTTACGATGTAATGGTGGTTAATTTGACAGGAGAATGTTTGGCTTTCAGTGCCTTACTAATTTCATTTCCCTTCTGTGAATAACAACTAAAAAGAAAGAAGCTCAACCTCGGATGGCTTATGAATGACGCCCAAGGAGTAGTATTGGAACACAGCTTCAAATGCAATCGGAGAGCGTTGGAAAAAGTAGGCTTCATCCGAAGTGAAGTAGGCATCACACACCTGAAAGTTGAAAATGACCGATCCCAGAAATCGCCGTGGCGTGTTTGTTCTGACTGCGCACTGAAAGCTGGCCAAGTGTCGAACGGATCGTCCCAACTTCCAGTGCAAACAATCGTCGTCAAATTATCGCCCTTGCGCGTGTTTCCCCAACGCACCTTGAGCCGTGCCGAATGTGTTAGGTGGAGGAACTTGCTGAGGAATGACGTCTGATCCGCACGCAAGATCGCATCATAGAGGATCATGAACTTCTGTCCCCCGATGTTGAGTCGAAGGAATAGAGGGTCGCCTTCCTCGTCGCTCGTGGTGATGGGCACCGTCTGAAACGACAGCTGTCTGTCTCATCAAGACGATATCCAGGCACAACACGCACTTTCTTTTGGCGCACCTAGCGAGAGAAAACGCGAGCTTGTTGATTTTGCGACAGCTGAAGCCTTTCCGGTTTTAGCCATTCTGGGCACGCGACGTCAACCAACGGATTGAATTCACCAGACTTTCAAGCTAATTGATGTCATTAGGCTACCTGCATTGTGCCAGACGTTCGCCACATCTCATCGAGCCGCGCGCCATTTTTGCGGTCAGCACATGACATGGCGTCAGTGCGCCGCAGCGGTATTAGCCGCTTCTTGTGCTGTTGGGCGGCCCTGAAAAAAGATGCGTTTCTGAAATTATGGGATCTGAACTAAAGCTGGGGTGCAGGCTCAAAAATCAAAAAACGGCGAGTTCACAAACGCACATGCTCTTTTTCGCCCCTTTGTCATGCAGTTAGTAGACACAACTCTAGTGAGTGTAAAAAGAGGCGACAGCACATCCATCAGGCGTCATCAGGCGTTGACACCTCTGAGAGTTTTTGAGGAAGCCGCCGCGATTACTCAAGAATAAGCAAGCTCAAAACACTCAAACGTTAACGCAAAAGTAAAAAAAGAGATTAACATGCAATCCTATGGTCACAGAAGCAAATCGCTTACCCGCTGATCATGTTGCCGGTAACCCTGGAATTTTTGAACTTCATACATAGCTCAGTGCCGGGAATAGGGAATGCCACGGAGCTCCGGTGCTGTAGGACGGCTTGGGAGATAGCGATCGCCATTTTTGCCGAGTTCCGCGCGTGGCTTTTAGCCGTCAGCCATCAAATGAGCGTTGATAGGACGCACGCTAACAACGCGCCGCCTTGATTTTAGGGACCCGCCTCCGGAACACAAAAAACGTGAGGTCCCCATATGTCCTGAGCACCGAAGTCCAGTAAAATTCCGCTAATCACCATATAAACATGTTTAATTTTTAAATTTGACCCTAGTTTTTGAAATATAACCATTTTAAGTTATAACCATTTTAAGTGCATTATCATCTGTGTGTTTTAGGGTAAACATGCAGGTGAAGCATTGATTTTAGTGAAGTCACAACCACTAAGTGTCTTTGAAGTGATATTTAATGTAAATGGTAGCTTACTGTCCATTGCAGGCGAGTGCGGAGTAGCTAATGCTAGCACACGCCATCTCTGTGTTCTGCCAGTTGCTAGCTGATTTGGCGGAAATCCGCAGCCTCTCTGATAGAATCCGCTCGTTTTCTTGGCAGACGTTCAGGGAAAACGCCGCAACATAACAGTTCGTTCTGGGCAAGAGCAATTATAGCATGATAAGTGTTATGGAAAGGGGGCGGGGGTTGGTTTGATATCAATAGTCGTGCAAAAGCGAGTCGGATCTTGAAAGGGCCACTGCTCAGTTGTTGTTCAGTAACCGTTAACCCTTTCAATCCGTTTGTTTCATTGTTTGGTGCATAATCTCATAAACGGCCACCCATCTTCAGAACGCATAACATGCGAACGGAAGGGGCCACGAATCGGGGAAAGAAATGAGGATCAACTCGATTTTGAGGGTGGTTGGAGGTGTTGGCCGAGACCTGAGTCAGCCGAGTGTGATCGTGCGTGGGAAACGAACGCAGCGACACACCTCGTAGCCCCACTAATCGATTTGAGCCCCCTTCTCAGGTGAAAACAGACGGGATTAATGACGGTTGAGCCGCGCCCCTTCCTATGAAAGGGACGCCAATCCATCATAGCGGCTTCCTAATTGCGCTTCTTCAGCGCTTCAATTGGTGGTAATCAGCGCGAAAGGGTGGAAACGAGCCCAACAGTCTCTTTGAGTGAAAGAGAGTTTCAGAGAAACCATGGAAACACATATCACATGCACTTGATCAAAAGGGTAAAGGGCGTAATTAGGGAAGAGGGATCGTGCAAGAAGCATGCTATGGTTTTTGATTTTGCAACACTCGGACGATAATGCGACTTTTGTAAAAATATGAAAATTGGTTTAAAATTAAGTTTTAAGTGAGTAATTTTATATATTTCGAAAAACGCACTGAGGCTAATGGCAGCGAAGCGGCGCAATGTATCCACGAAGTGGGACTGTGGGGCAGCTCTCTCAAGTGGCGCTGCCGCGCTAGACAAATCTCTTCGGTTCCTCCCATCTTTTTGACCAGACCAATTTTACCCTTACTCCCACACCCTAACTCTTGGTTTATAAAATTTACCACTACTTTTCTTTAAAAGTATGAAAAACTTGGTGGAAACCCAATGCAACATTTGCGCCATAGGTAGATTACCGCTCTTCAAGAATAGAAATCAAAATTTGGGTAACTTTGTCAAAGTTGAAAATAAAGCGGTTTGGAGAACTGATAACAAAGAGTGAAAACTTACACCATGGCCATGTGCTACTCGCAAACCGGCTTTGAAATTAGACACTGAAGCACATCTGTTATTAGACATTTACGTGCGCCAAACGTGCCCCCCATTCGTTATTTTGAATTTGTGACTTCCCCCCAGAATTGCGTCCTTTAAAC
>LNBV01014089.1:0-16601 GCA_001513535.1 Oscheius sp. TEL-2014 | reverse complement strand
TAATTACTATTATTAATTAAAAATTAATTTACTTATTAAAATTTAAATAAAACTCACTTTACAATCATGAAAAAATTCACGGGACCCCTCGGAAATCCCCATCGCGGATGAGAATCGCAGAGGCAACTGGGAACCCAGGAGGGACACGCAAATGGCGCAAGTACAGGAAATGCGCCAATGCATTAAATGGGGCGAATTTACTGGAGGTGTAGTTTGCTTGAGGTTTCTGTTATTTTTTTGATCCGGTTATTTTCTTTTTTACAACTTTAAACCATTTTTAAATTAATTTAAATTTATAAAATTAAAATTATATTGAAAAATTCTGTCAGAAAAAGATGAAATAAGTCAATTTTCATGCATTTAGAAGCTGTAAATTTTATTTGTGTTGAAATTTGAAATGCGTTAATTAGATTAACACGCCACATTCACGGACAGAAACAATCGAAGCTATTCGGACTAAACCTAGCTAGTCTTCTATCACGACAGACATACTTACAGCGCTCGCTGTGTTATCAACATGGCTTGATTGGCTCATGTCTGTTTCATCTGCCGCTTGATGCCTAACACTCTGAAATAATGGAATTCGCGGCGAGACCTATCTAAATTAGAAAAGAGCAAATGAATTGACATGGAACAGGTGTGTAGGGGGGTCTGTGGGTAAAAGTCCGAGCGTGTGCGGCAGGGAACTCGTTCCGCCGTTATACCAACACGCCATTGTGAGTGTTCCATGGAGCGAACACCGCGCACAAATTAGGCTCCCAATGAAGCGCCGCCCGCAAGCGTGTACAAAACCCGTCCCACTAATGGAACACCTCAAAATGTACCCGAGGTCGAGATGCATTGAGCTATGGTTTTTAGATGCATAAGAAATTTCAAAATTATCGGCGTTTCAAAGTCAAACAGCGTGCGGTAACCTAGAAACGGACGGTTAATAACGAAATTTCGTAAGAAGGAACAGTTACCGGGTGTTTCTATTCCAGATACACTTGCGAAATCAAGACAGATGCATAAAATTGCAACAACAAAAAAGTGATGGTGGAAACATGTTAGAAAATATGGAAGTCATCAGAGCTTGTATTTGTTGTGTGCGGTCATAGCACCTCTCATTAGGCTAATTTTGAAGGGAACGGTAATTGGCGCAGCAGATGGCTGTCTCCAGGGCAATATCCCCACGCAGGCGGATTTGAGCCGTTCGCCGAGATTCATGTGAGGAGGAGGGGAGATGGAATCATTTAATCCCGGGATGTGGAACAGAATGAAGCGAGGTGACGAGAATCAGACAAGAGTATTTGCACAGGATAGTCCTTTAATCGCCTATATCAACAGATTGTTGATAGAGTTTCAAGAAAAAGGTTCCAATCTGGTTTATCCGTAGGAATACAGTGCTTTCCGGGACAATAGGTGCGGTTTAACATAATAAAAAAAATCCCGGCTAAAGAGAGAGCAGAAATAGAGAATTTAGGTTGATTTCTTCTCCGCACCTCTAGTCCAATTGGGGCGAATGTTAATTTCAAGGTCTTTTCGTTCTGGGAATCGGAACTCGCCGATCGCCGGCGACTGTCCTTGTGCGGCTCGATATTTGCTTCGGGGAAGAATAAATAGTGAGGACAGACAAAGTGGAGCGAACATCACGACGACACTCTCTGGTAACTCGCTTAGTCAAAAATGGATGTACAGGCTTTGAAAGACTACAAAGGAAGAATGTTGTATACAAAATGTCACTTGCGTTTAGCAAAAACAGCGAAACGGAGTCACATGTATATTCAAACAGGTGTTTTCCGCTTCCTTATCCTCAGACGCTCATAGGCGTTGTCGGCGGTGCTTAGTCAAGCATTTCCAGGAAACGACGCCTTGTAAATACACATGTTTACAGAGACGATATGCAGAGGAAAATGAGCGACGTCGGAGGCCGTTCGCTTTTCCGGTGGTCGGTCTTACGCTCTTTCTTTCCTTGCACGGTATTCCGGTCCGGCCAGCTGGGTCAGAAATAGAGGACCGCCGGCGCGCGGCGACCAGGCAAATCGCAGGCCGAAAAAGACCCCATCGATCGATAGCCTTGATCGGACGTCGGAGTAAAAATTGTGGCCGCAGAGGGACTTTTCTAGGGGTTGGTTTGAATCAAATGTTATAATAAAAAAGCAATGAACAAAAGCGAAAATAAAGCTTTTAATTTTAAAACATTATTTCCAGAAATGATTTAAAAATGGTTGGTAATTAATTTGTTAATTCCGAAAATGTGGAATAGAACCGACTTTAAGAAACAGAAAGTTGACAATACACCGAAGGAATTTCAGAACTGTTTTCATTGTTAGAAAAAGCCTTAAATTACCTTTTAAATTTTAAATAGTTTTAAACCAATTAATGGGATGGTAGCAATCTAAATGCGTGTTCTATTTGAAAATATTGAACCAATTGCTTAAACACAGTTTCTGCTAGGTTCAATCAAGATAATAACAGTCATTTAGCGTCATTTCTTCAAAATAGAAGCCTGAATATGTGTTTTGGATCGAATGTTTGAAGGGATGCGCCAGGCGTTCGTCGGTGAGTAAATGGCTGGGTTGCCCTCTGCTTCCATCGACCGCCCAGAGCCGCAACGCATGGCCACTGGGGGGCCAACTTCGCCTTCCCTCGTCCAAAGGACAGTACAAAGATGTGATTTAGCCATCAATAAACATAGAAAGGCTAGGCAGCGGTCGGCCAGAGCGAGAGAATTGTTATTCAGTCGATGCTACGCAGCGAAACGTCTCTGGTTGTCTGGGCTCTCTCTCCGCGCGTTTTCCCTGCTGTTCCAACGCACAGGCCGCTGTCTGCTCTCTCCGCAAGTCGCACACTCTCTTCGCGCGCTCGTTTCTGTGTCATATATAACGTAATGCGGGAGAGGGGATCCCCGAACACACTTCACCCCTGGAGTGGAGGCTGATGAGAATTTCCTGGGAAAATCTTCTCTTCGCGGGGGGTTAAGTGCCAGCTGGCGACAGAAGGCTGCCAACTGCTGTCTTTGCACTTGTGGAGCACCGAACGAGAAGGAACTCGGGCGGAAAGGGCAGACCACAGAGTAAGAAGAACCCGTTCGTCGGCATTGTCAGAAATGACGGACGATTCTCGTGTTTTGTGCAGACAGCGATGGAGAAAAAGAAGAAAGCGCAACATTGAGATCTGGCGACGTTGCAGATATTACAACAGCCGGTTCCACGGAAAATTAACAGTTAATTCAATTTACTCGGAAAAAGTTGTTTCATAATTACATTAGGTTCAATACGAGCAGTTGCAAATTTAAGCGCAAGAAAATATAGTTTTGACAGCTTTTTAAACTTTCTATTTGCATTTACATTATTTAACTGGGAATTCTGAGTAATCAAAAAGTATAAATCAGGTAAGGAAAATTCAAAACTGAAAAGATTTGAATTGTAAAACCGTGTAATACAAATGTTTTTATTTTAGGAGACAAAGTTGTTTTAAAAACACTTTAAGAATTGCATGACATTTCAAAAGAGGTGATTCACTAGAATGATTTAGTTTAACAAAGAAGTCAATGGAAAACTTTCGGCACATATATGGCTCAAGACAGACAAAAGGTTCCACGTCGTCAAAGAAACAACGCCGGCTTTTGAAATAACGAGGTTAGGAGTTCAAATTGTCTTTGACAGAATGTTTTCAAAGAACGAAAAGAGTTCAGCGCGACCACCTGTTCAGATGGGGCGGGTGTGGCCAGGATAGCCGCCGCTTTTCCAAATGACTCACCCGCCCCCAAAAGCGTAATCGTGGACCAGTACAAATCTCTGAAGAAACGCCGCTGAGTAACTATTGTCAATATTTGTGTGGTTTCTGGCCACGACGGACTTTCAGACAGTAAAAGTGTTCGGCCGAATGGCAACGAAGGAAGTGCAGAGCTTGTTAGCGTGACGCCGCTTCGTGATTGATGGCCAGAGCACTTCGGCCCACTTCTCAGCACTGTGGACCATTGATTTCCACCAATTTAAGAAATCTCTGGATTTTTGTTTCAGAACACATGGGTGTAAAAATCGAACACATTAAGCGGAAAAATCCCCCAAATCCATAGGGATTGCGACATTCCATATGGACCTTATCGCGGAAATGTCACGGCGTGATTCACTGAACGCCGGAAAAGTACTGCTCCTAGGGAAGCGGCAATGACGAACAAAGGGAGACTTGTTGGGAACACTTATAGAAATATTTTTAAAACGACGTTACAATTGGTTGAAAACTAAATGTAAGAGAATTCAATGTCCAAGAGCGAATAAGTCAAGGTTTTACTGCTTTGAATTTACAGAATTTACAGAAAAAGAGATAGTTTTAAATAGAAAAGACCCTTAGTTTACAAATGACGTATTTCGCAGCTGAATTGCGTTCGTTGGGGCATTTGCGTCAGAGCCGCTTTGTAGCAGGCTCGTGCACATCCGCGTAATACCAGATGTTTTGTGGTTAATGCGTACTTTGAAGTTGTATTTTCTTCGAACTCTTTCACAAACTTACATGTACTTGTGAAACTAACTACGAAAAGAGAAAGGAACGTACTTACACTAATGGGTACAAAACTTCGACAGAAAACATTTTTTCCGGGTGCACAAAATTTTCAGTTCAGTTATAATTCATAGAGGTATTTTGTGTCCCACTGAAATGCGAGTGCTTGGTGAAGGAACAGTAGTAATGGGCGCCGAGGTCCGAAAGGGCAGCTGAACTGAGCTGCCCTGGGGGCAAACAAATGGCGGGGAAGCGCGGCTGACACTCCTCATTACGTTGCTGGACCCGAACACGGTGGGCGTCGATTACGAATCGCAGGGGTGGTCAAAATGTGATTGGCAAAGCAGCAAAGTTCAAGGGTTGCCCGGCGAAGAAGCCGATCCGATGCGGAAATGAGGCGATGCCGGACGCTGGCTGACGCACGAAAGCAAGGTCTTTTCCTCGGATTCATCAAACGACATGCGCAGCCAATTTGGGTAAAAGCCACTATCCGTAAGCACCATGCGACTAAATCCAAAGAGTTTTGCCACGGAGATCGGAGAAAAAAGTGGGTATTTAATGTGTTCCATCCAAACCCATTATGAGATTGCCCGAGCGAGAGAAGAAATGAGCGTCACAGCAAAACAGGAAAGGATTCCCTGATGATGGCAGCACTAGCTAAAGCAATTTGCATAGGAAGCAAGCTGAGTATGTTTATTTATTTCCGCGATGTGCAGCAACAGAGTGCAATTCTAAGAACAATGTACACACTGATTTTACGTTTAAAACAACTTTGGAGCTCCTTAACTGTAATTAATCGCATATTTTTCTCTACAACGTAAAAAAAGGCCGGTTTAGCGATTACTATCAAAAATGGAATACGCAGTGTTCCCCTGGTGGTCTGTGATATAGAAATTTTAACATAGTTTTTCATTATTCAAAAGGGTAGAAGAAATCTAGATAAACACGGAACATTGGCAAAAACAATGGCTCAAACTGGCACGTAAACAAGACGTTTCTTGGTGTTTTACTGATCATAAGCAAGATAATCCGAAAAAAATGAAAGAGCTTTTAAAATATCTACCATGGTTTGCTAATGTTAGACATTGCGTCAATTATACTTCCAAGGCATTGAAATACTGCCTCACCACCTGCATGTCGTTTCTGTCTACAGTGAGAAACCGTCCCGATAGCAGATGTTTCATCCGAAGTGCAATTTTCGGGCACGTTATAGTCCTTTTCTTGTACTTGGGAATGTCAAGCGTTTGAAAAACCTGATCATCGTGGATTGTATTTTTGATACAATTTGACGATAAGTAAATTTCGTTTGAATTTGTTGTTTACAGCAACTAGTTGAAGAACATTCTAGCTGAAGCCAGGGGTGAATTTCCGCATTTCTAAAACGACCAAAGATGGTCGTAGCGTTTTCAGGCAAATGCTGGCCAGACGCGCTTCTTGATGAGGCGGTCGGACGGAAGATCTTTTTTGGGGTTCAATGCATGGAGTGGGGAGCTGACAGAAGACGGATGGGTGTTCTCCCTCTTTCTCTTCCTCTGTGTTTTGCTCAACATGACTGTCGCTGATGAAGCAATTGTAAAGAGTCATGTTTGTCCGCGCCAGCTGACTCGAGGAAGAGTTATTCAGACACACCACAGCACTATACTTGACCCGTGAGGTGCAGTCAAGAGAGAGGCAGGGAAAGTGTTTTCCCGCCCAACGAAATGCGAGTTCTTTCTTCGAGGACTCAAGGGACACCTGCGGAGTCAATAAGTGCGGTCGCTGCAGAGGGAACCGGCAAGTCGGGTCCATGCATGCAAAAACGGATGTGGATTGTCTTTGTCTAAAAGAAAGCCGACCATGGCTGCATTTTTAAGAAGATCTTCTATTATTAGACTGTGTCTGGATGACCATAAAAGAACGCTTACGTGTAACAAATCGTCAAGATCAGCAATTCAAAAAATGCTGAAAATGTATAAACGCATGTTCTTCACAAATGAGCCAACAGCACATGTTCGCATTGAAGCATGTACATATGCTTTCAGATGACTATACCTAATTATTCACTTGAAATAGACCTCGTTAGCTTATTCACGTGATTCGCGCACATTCGAGGAACTTTCTTCAACACATTGTACGGATGGATAGCTGCATGCTTTTCAATAAGTGGCGAATATGAAAAGACTTTAGAAACGTAAAGCGAAATAGAATTAACTAGCATATGCAGCAGTGCACATGAATTACACATTTAATTTTCAAATTCAGTAATCGTGGATCCCTCACGTACACAATTTACGCTCAAGCGCATCGTGTAAAAGACAGCCTATTAGTGAATTTGAGCAACGCATAACGTGATATTAGAAAGCATGACATAATTCTGACATAATTCTGTACAAAAAAATGTATTATACTCATTGGTTGTATTTTGCGAGTTCCCGTCAGAAAAATCGCCAGGTACTTCTGGCGTTTTGGGAAGCCGTCTTCTGCAAAATCCGACTTCAGTTCTTTGACTCTTTGGCGCTTCAATCGAAAAAAGTCGTCCTCAAGCGCCATCGGCAATTTCTCAGAAATTGGACAGCCTTTCATCAAGCACAGGATATTCAAACAAGGACTACAATTCAAGTGCACTCCACGTCAAGGGGGCTGATAGAATTAGCTTGTAGACGTTTCGCAGGGTTTTGTTAAGTAGTTTTAAATGGAATTTATTAAATAGGCCTGATTTTGATTGCCAACAAGGCGAAAAGTTATTCCGTGATGTTGCAAAAGAGGAATTCAAAACGTTTGATTTTCGGGCCCCAATTTGAAGCTTGTTTGCCAAGTACTACGTTTTCCGCCATTAGAGCCAGGGGCAAAGGACGAAAGGCTGGCTATACGAAGGTTAATGGGAACGGCAAACACCAAGCGTTTTCAGGATGGGCGAAATGAAATCAGAGGGAGGCAAAATATACAGCAGAGGTGGACGGGGACAATAGAAGGGATCGAAACCTGTTAGCCAGAAAACATATTCTAAGCGAGGACTGAATACGCGATTTATCTGTTTATAGGAAGGGACCCGTCGCAAAGTGCGGTGGACACTGAGTTTTTACGACAAACAGAAAGTTCACGAATGTAGCCTGCTCTTTGAAGTCAACATTATGGACTTGTATAACTGAATGGAATTTGAAATTTGTTTTGACACGAGTGCACTAACTATCATCAAAAGCCATACGTAATGAACTGGTAAACTGTCATTGCAAAAGTTATGGCAAATTAACTTTGGAACTGGTAAAACTCGCAAACGATTAGTAAATGGAGCTCGTAAAAAAATGATTCAAAGTTAGTTGAGATTCAAACTGATGGAATATTCCCAGGACAACTTTAAACTTCAACAGTGAAACTGAGTAACCAAAAGTCACAGATCCGGGGGGCATGAGGAAAACAGTTCATCGCCCTGTCAACAACGCACGCCCATTTGCGAAAGCGGCTAGCTATGAAATGTTTGCGCCACTGGGTGCGGTAAACAGCACCAGGTCGTGTTCATTCCTGATTTGTAGCCGACGTCTATGCGAAATTTGACCAGGGCTTTTCATTTGGATGGCGCGCGAGAGAAGGCAATCATCGCGTTGCTGCGCCCGGACGACGTCATCGGATGCAGCCCGCAAACGACTGCAGACTGGCCGGAGACTCGAAATTCAACTGGATGCACAGGTCGATAAGAAATCGGACCTCTACGCAATGTTCTTTATCGAAAGCACACGGTCAGCGAGGCTGCATCGTTTGAGTGCGGCCGAGAGCAAAGGTGGCTGGGAAGAGCGCCAAAAAAGGTTAAACTGGTTTCGCCGAATTCATGTAGCGGGGATCGAAACACACGGCTCCGCGAATTGGTCAGCTGGCGGGGTGTTAAAACAGAGAACCAGTGTTATTCTACCGAACAACCCTGATTCAAAACACGGAAAACATCCTCTTTCAAAGCAATTTTCAGCCTGGTTGTGAAGTACGTTAATTCATGAAAAGTAGTGTGCAAAACAAAGTTGAATTTCAAAGTAGTAGGGTAAGGTAAACATTATGTCAAGCATCTTTCACATAAATTTGCAAACCCATTTTATTGATGTTCAGTTTTTGTCTTTAGTTTTGTGCGTCTAAGCCCGGAAACGTGTGCCATCAAAAGTGTGCTACCCCGTCACTTTATAGGACGTTTGTCGTTTGAAGACCATCGTTAATGTCTTGATGTTCGAACACTTTTTCAGGTATTCGTACTTCTGATATGGCAAATGGTCCATTTTACGATGCGTCCAGTCTGATAAAGGTCGGGGCGGGGGTGGCTTCGCGTCCGCCGCGCAACGACGTGGCCGATAATTACAAGTTAATCTACGCTCTCATCCTATTTCCTGTGTGAGATGGGTCTGCCGAAAAATGGAGGAGGATCGCCATATTATAACAAGCTTGGTCATTTTTTCACCCGGGTTGCTGATTTTCGAAGAAATGATGTCGACAGGGGCCCCGAATTCCGGTTAGCGATGCGTATTCATCGCATGGATGAACGGGCGGTGCAGAAATGCATGCAAGGCCGGCGATGCGACAACTTCCGCTCGTTTTTGGGCCCATTACAGAGGTATAACTGCTGCGATCGCCATTCCCCCTATGAGAACAAACGTGGCAACCAATCCCATCCAAAAAGAGAGGAAAACAACAAAAAAGGAAAAAAATGCGACCGTTTGGGAAGATGTCGATAATTTTGACAGCTGAATAATGGCATTCGAAGGCCTATTTCTCAAGTGTCCTTAAGAGCGACAATGTTAAAACAAAAATTTACTTACAAAAGAAAGTAGTGAATACCCCCGTTAATCAGGTATACTGCTGTTTTTTGAAGTTTTGTCGAAGACTTCCTATTAAAAACAGATTTTGAAGTCAGGTATAATCCTCGGCAAGTGTAGAGTGCAGAGTTAGCCTTGAAAAGGCGCCTGTTATCTAGTGATTAGTGATAACGGAGGTGTGTTAGAGATGGGGTCGCAAACGATAAGAATCGAACTGGAAGCAAGAGAATAGTGTTCATCGGGCAGGGATTATCCAACGGCTCAGGCGAAACAGCTGATACAGCTCGCCGATTGCGGCCCGGCGAAGGGATTCGGACACCCGCACAACACAGCACGGGCTGTTACACTTGGCCAAGGCTCCACTGATAAGGAGGATCAGAACATGGAAACAGGCTTCATGGATAATAATTAAAAAAAGTTCTTCAAGGAGGCACCTTTAATACCACAACATGAATCGTACTTTTCGCTGCACTGAGAAATAAATTATTCCGTGGGCAACACATCTTCGCTGTTATATCTTCAATACGCTGCAAAACAGAAATGAAAAATTTTTGATCAATGGTGTGCATATGGTTCTAGAATGTTTCTGAAGACTTCGAACTGTGTTAATGTGCTTTACCAGCAAAATAATTGGGAACGCGACCAGTTGGTCATCCGGCCTTGGGCGATGGTCGGTAATGGGAAGGGCGGCACTCGCTGCGGGAGTCAAGCAGCGGAGGTGTTGAGAGGCCGGTTTCCTCTCTTACTGCGAGGCCGAACCCCATTCTACCTTTCGGGTACTTTTGATGATGAAAACATCTCCCGACGGGGGAATTCTTGCACCTCACAACAGTCACAAAGGCGCATTCGGGTTTCGTGGCACTTCGGCAGAGTGTTCTGGTTACAGCGAGAAAGGAAAGATTCAAAACAACGAATTGACGGGAAATGTCTTTTTTGATGTTTTGGTTAAATTTTAATTTAACGCAACTATTATGAACAGTCATTGTAAGAATCGAGCAGCCGCCCTAATAGGGAGGACCTAGCGAAAAATCGGATTTGCTGATGAATTTCTGAAACATGTGGGCCCGGCTCATTTTCAGATTGCTGATTACGGTAGGTGATGAGGTACGGGAGATTTTCAAATTGCATCAAAATGCTTACATTTTTAAGCCATTTTGTAGCAATTCGAATTTCCAGAAACGTTTTTAATCAGCCAAAACCTCAATTCCCTTTAACAAAAACGTAATAAGCAAACAACTTTAAAATAAAGAAATCTCAAAAATTTTCTGGAAAATTTTCAATTATGGGAAAATATCGGCAACGTGTTTCACTTTTTATACGTTATTATCACATTTTTCTTGTGAAATCTTCCTAATCGAGCGTTACTGTTGTTTTCAAAATCGCATTTGAAGATGGTAATAGAGCAGTAGTTGCCCGAAAGTTTCGAAATTAAAAATTTAAGGAATGGAAATGAAAACGAAAAACTGTTTATAAAAACTTAGTTTACCATATTCAGGATTGAAAATGGATGACGTCACTGGGATTTATAAAATATCACACTTGACGCATTTTCTATGAAAAATGGAGAGCTGTAACAAGCTATATGTTTTACTTAAAGGGAGCATCAGGTAGGTTTTCCACTCAGAGCATCAGGGAGGTTTTCCACTGGCATTCAAATTCATATGCTAATGAGGACTTGGCAAACAATCTGTGAACAACCGTTTCTGGAGCGGTGTTGGAAAATAACATTTCAATTGGAATTGCGGAATTAGAATACGGTTCATGCCCATTTCGAAAAGGCCCCTGATGGTCGCTTTAAGTTAAAAAGCTTTAAATGCTGGGACAAGTAACAGTTTCCCAACCGAAAAAATAGATATAATTAGCAAATCCAAATGTTGCGCTGCCCAATTAGAAGCTAGAAGTGGACAGACATCACCGAACGGGAGTCTGCGCGGTTTGTTTGTTATTAGGGCGCAGGCAAACAAACAAGAAAGCCGTCACAGAGTGAATACAGTCTGACAAAGACGACGCCTACCTCGGGGTCCTTGTTAGACTTCAGGGCGTAGATGCGGTCGACGCTGCGGCGCCGGCGACGCTCGCGCTGTTCGCGAGGCACCGGCGACGGCTGAACAACCGACGTCGACAACAGGACTTCCGGGGCTGCGGACGCTCGACGGCGGTCCTTTCTCTCCTGTGCGGGCTCCTCTTGGGCTTTTCGGAAGGGCACTAGATGTGCGAGGAAAGAGACAGAACGACGACTTAGGGTTTTTGAGAGGCGCTTTGTCCAGTTCTTTCTCTCGGGCTGTTGCTGTTCCTCAGCAATCGACATTCTAGTGCATTCTGAAGAAGGTGGGTAAAACGAATTGTTATGAAAGAATTCAAGAATACATGGAGATGTCTTAATCGAAATGATGAAAGGATCACAACTCGCTTATTGCGAATGTAAAAATGAGAAATATCTAGGCCTGGGAAAGTAAATAAATTTCACAACAACAGGTTACGTTAATTTACGAAGGCTAAAATGTGAGATTAAAGGTAATATATGCTTGTTTATCTAATATGAAATATCAAAAGAGGTGATTGCGAAACATTTGTATAAATTTTTGTGACAAAAATGCGTGTAAAACACTAAATATATCTAACACCGTCAATTGAGAACCCTAAAGCATTTCAGGTACAAGGTCTCTTAACGAAAGAAGTGGGATATAAATGGCGCCAACTGCAGGTAGCGAGACAATGCGTATAATTATGAGGGCTCCGAGTTTATCGCCAAAAACGGCGTCTGAATACCGCTTTTTTTTCTTCAAAAAAGCCAATACTGCTTATGTCCCTCGAAAAAGCCAAATTATATGTTGGGTACAAACTAATAGCTCAAACATTGAAAGATTCGAAAGCTGATTGCATAACAAACCTTTTTTTTGCAACAAGAGATGAATTTTCAAGAAGTACTAGGTTCCAATGGATATGAAAAAAGGAAGAAGGGATCGAAACGCAAAAGTAAATTGACAAATTCAGGTAAGTGACTTTTTCGGGGTGATTTTTCGATGATTTGAGACATTTGTAACTCTTTCGTCGTCTTGTTTGCCGGACGCCGTCGATTGAACAGTTTGATTACGTTCCAGATTAAGAACCAACTATTAAAAACAGAGCGCTGATGGTCATCTGCTCTTTCTTTTTACATTTCGACGAAACGACCGATTTTCATCTGTTTTGAAGAGTATGTGTAAGCGAAGAGTGACCGACCTTAACGACATAAACTGAGGCTTGTACTTTTTTGCCAATTAGAAAATAGGTTGCGCAAGGCGATCAGCTGGTCGATTTCCGATGTTATGGGGCAGGTTTGGCCACAGCGCGACCACAATGAACGCCCGAAATCGGCCTCTTATTATGGCAGCGCGGAAGACGTCCTCCGGTATCAGAATTGCAAACGCGTTCATAAATATCCTCGGCCCAGACAGATGTGCACTTGCAGGAAAGAAGTTGGGAAGCTTCCGAATTCTGTTTAATCTTTGAACCAGTTTCTGGGTGTTGGGGGATCAATAAAATTTTATACTACGGTAAACCAGAAACCTTATTACCAAAGATTTTTAAAAATGCAGAGATAAAACACATTATAAAAGTAAATCAGTAGGGTATGTCTCTGAAGAGTGAAATCGCAAGAACGCAAGATTTGTCGAACGTATTATTATCTAAAAAAACAATTTTCTCATTTCTGCAGCGTGAGCACTGAGTAAATGAAACAATTTAATGAATTGCCACTGATTGAAATTCGCCGGTCACTGACAATAAACTGGTTTTACTGGGAAGGGCAAAATTAGATTTATTATAGAACAGAAGTCCGCCAGGAAATTAGAGTAAAGTGAACCGGTTTTTGTTTCTTGGCATCACAGCAGAGGCAAATGTAAATATGTACTTGGCAATGTAAAAATAGTCTTTCGGCAAGTTAAAAACAACGGTCAGGTGTAGATTGATTTCTGACTTTTGACTCATGCGATAAAAATACACCCCTGTGGACATTATACTAAATTTTTAGCGACCAATTCGAGGGTAGTTTTTGTTTCAATATGTTAACATTTGGAAGGTTAACGTTACAAATTCAACTGAAACTGGTTTATCGTTAATAAAAACACGGTTAAAACTTGCAATAACCGAAAAAAGTTTCAGAATTGTTCAGGTTATGTTTGCATATTGAAAACCATGCAAAAACTGGAAACTAACAACTTTTCTTAAGCTAAAGACTCCATAATTTTTGAAAATAGACATGGCAATGGAGGGATTTCAAAAAGTTAATACAATATTGTCGGATCTACTAATTACGGAAAAGGGGTTTTAATAGTTCAGCGAAAAACGTTTATTCCTAGATTGCAAATGTCGAAATGATGCCTGTTTAGACGAGAGTGAGGGTTTGTGTTATGATGAATCATAGGATAAAATGCGAAAACTGGTATTTCCTTAAATATACTGTTTAGTTAAAGATTTGAAAACAGTCGTTTTGGAAAACAAGGTATTTTACAACATATTTGGCATGAGATGTGTAGTTGAATTCACGTGAGACTGAGGTAGAACATGAAGGCAACTGTTTCTCTGTGGGGAGCGGAGTGTCAGAGACCTCCACGCGAGTGATGGGTGGCACGACCTTTCGCTTGCTGAAAAAGCAAACGGGGCCCGGCTCTGGATCAAATTATACAGTGTGGCAAGAGGAGCGTCGGGGGCCGTCACCAAGGTTTATTGCTGTTTTTTTTCGCGGCTGAACCAAGTAGCGCACGGCTATCGGCAAACGGCCGTGAATTAGAAACACTGTGGGTTGTTGTTGGAATGCGGAAAGAGGATAATCCGGGTGCACAAGATGGCCGTTGTCACCTGCGCAAGTGTAACAGCTAAACAGCGCCAGGAACAGCCGAGAGTCGGCCTAATCACCGCTGGTCAAAACGGCAACCCGTCATAAATACGCTCGCTGGGAGATGAAGCACAGGCCGCCTCGGGCGAAAAAAGAGACACCCGGTGAATTATTTCAAACGTAACTTTTCGAGCTGACGTAATGACAAACCAAACGAAAGTTAGTTCAATGATCCACAATGTTTACATCACATACGACAAACATCTCGCGGACAGATGGCTATCGTCCTTTCAGTACAGTCTAAACTTAGTCTAGACAAAAATATAAAAGGATCATCGACAATAAACAAAAATGTGTTTAAACAAACAAGTTTGATAGAGAAAGATGAAGGAATATAAAAAAAGTCAAATAAAAAACTAGGCTAGCATACTTACGTAAATGTTGTGAACCGTTAAAATGTTGACAATGAGAAACAGACAAACGTCAAAACTTTTTCCATAGGATAACATGGTTTAAGATTTTGTGTCAATATTGTCCGTGATACCCGGAAGCGTAAAATAGAGACCATGCTGAATGAAGAGATGCAGAGAAAAGGCGCTAAAAAGTGTGCATTGCTATGTACAAAAAGGAAAATTGAAACCAATCCTGAAATTGTTTTCGTTTCAACATTTGGGCAGCAAATTTCTTTAATAATAACAAAAGTAATAAAGACAGAGAAAGAAAGGCAGCAAGATATGTTGAGAAAAAATTAAACTAAGAGAGAAAGAGCCATAAAAAAACTGAGCTCGGTGGGAAGTAAAATCTCAGATTTAGAAGAACTTCATGCTCAAATTGTTTTTGGAATTTTTTCGTAGGCGTCGTAGTCTTTATTTGTTTACCGAAGTGAGTCAATCAAGGCCACGTGGTTAAACGAATTGCAAAAGCTTTGAGAAAAAGCTCCGAATTTCAATAAACGTATATAATGCGATGTGAAAAAACAGAGATGAGGGGTGCTGCACTACAAAGTAGTGGATATTCCAGTCGTAGCTGCGATGAACTGATTGTCTGGGTACATGTTTCTGACAAAAGACTGACGTTTTTATTGCGTTCGGAAGTAGTAAACTCCGGCTGCGGCCAGTGTCTCTGGCGTCCTACTGGGCAACCTTGCGTTCAGCAATTCACGCCGTCACTCCTATGAGAGAACGGAATTAACGAACTCTGGTTCGTTTAGTGAAGGGATCAAAAATCTTCCAAAAGTAGCTCTAGGGGGTTCAACCCTTTCGTTTGGTGCAGCAGCAGCGTCTCCTCTTTCATCATTGTGTATTCAGTCAAAAAACGATGGGTTCAGAGGCTTCGGTTGCACTTTGCAGGAAGCGCCGCCGGCTGACGGCTTGGCCCTCGTTACTCATTAAACCACGGGTTATCAATAACAACGACGACGGCGTAAAGTGATCGCCGACGAGATTTAGATCAAAATGTGTGAACAAGGGAGGTCTAGCTGAGAACAATTAGAAATAAAATCTTTTTGAGTAGCGAATGGTCAAAGAAATATATTGTTTTGAAACTGGTTAAACGCCATACAATACGAAAAGTTTTTTTGTTGAATTGAATGAATAATATAATTGGGTCTGCAGGAAAATTTTGCATTTGAGGAATGAAAAGAAGACAAGAATTAGATGTTTCATTCCCACTGACCTCGCCGCGTGGCGTAAAAGAGCGCCTTGACATTAATGGCTAAATGACGACAGTTCGTTCAAGAATGGGGAGATTTCATTTCTTCGCAATCAATTCAGACTTCCCAAAAAACTGCTTTTTTGGGTGTGAAATCAAAAACATCCTCAAAATAGCTTAAATTTAACTAATTTGCCTAAATACACTAATAAAAGTTTTTTTTAACAAGGAACATATGTACACACATATCGTAAATACGTTTAAAGTTTTAGGAAAAGGGTAAAAACATTAAAATTTAATCTTGAGAAAGCTGTATATAGATTGTTTCAAGTTTTTATCGCCGATTTTACTAAAACATTTTGGAAAAGGGTAAAAAGAACAGTGGTGTAGCTTGGAAACTTTTCAAATAAAAAATTTCGAAAACACAAATTTGGCAGTTTATAAAAATAAGCGAAAAGAAAGTTCTATTTTTTCTTATCTATTGTCTCTTAACTGCTAGAGCAAAGGGGAAAAGTTTTTGGCAAAACACTTTTTAGTAAAATTTACAATTTATTTTCAAATAAGCAAAAAGAACCGTAAAATGTTAAAGTTCCTGGTTGCTTTGTTCGATCGCAAGTGAAACGCGCAGTTGCTGGAACTGACAGTAACTTCTCGGAACAGCAATTATCGAAAGTTGCATCTGTGCGTAGGTGGCGTAAACACATGCATGGGCTAAGAGCTCCGTCCTTGAGCAGTTGCCCCGATGCGGTTGTAGATAGAGGTTGTTTACAGGCAATTTGGGAGAGTTAGCGGTTCGAAGGCCTGCTTGTAATCGCTGCAATGAAGAATGACTTTTGGTTTGATTAGTAATTTAATACTGCGCTCTGTCGGCGAACAGCACAAAT